>MU389042.1:0-30273 GCA_022578795.1 Xylariaceae sp. FL0255 | reverse complement strand
AAGCTTAAATTAATTTAAATATATATAAATAAAATTAATAATTTTAAATTACGCTAATCGATTTATTTTAAAAATATTTATTTAAATAAATATTTGGTAATTTTTAATATTAATAATAATATCGGCTAGATTTAATAATATAATAACGAAATATATAATTATTAAATAGTTAATATTATTATTTATAGTAAAATAAATATTTCGATTATAATATAAAATATTATTTAAAAAAATAAAAAGTCTAATTTTGTTATTATAAAACGAAATATTATATCTAGAAACGAAAACTATATTTTTAAATTATATATAAAAATATTAAAAAAAATATTATTACTTTATTATTTTTTAAAGCATTTTTTTTAACAAAATAACGTTCGAATTTATATTTTAAAATATTTTAAAAAATAGCTAAAAATTAACAAAATTTAAATAATAAATTAACCTATTTATAGCTTTAATATAAACTTTATTAAATATATTTAACAAATTTTAAAAAATATATTTTATAAAAAATATCCAAAAATATATTTATTAAAAAAAAAACGAAACAAATATCGCGATATTAAAAAACTAGATATATAAAACGTAATAAAAAATCCCCTAATTATTTATAAATACCTTTATTAATAATATACCTTAAAAACTAGCGGCGCTACGTAAAGTTCGTAGTTAGTATATAAAATATTAAAACCCCGAAAGTTATAATTACAGAGAATGTAATTTTATTTTATTTGCAGCTATTTTAGTAAAGAAATGCGATATTGAAAATATATAGTTAATTTAAGGGATTGGGGAATACAAGGTCTGCATAAAGGTTTTTAGGGGGTGATTTTAGATTTAATTATTATGTGCATTCCAAAAACATCGCGGAATACAATATGAGACCAATAGAAACTTATGCCGAGTACTGCAGTGGCCGCGCAGGTTGGCAGCTCTATCATCATGCTCAAGAAGCTGTGGGACGAGCTGCAAGAAGTGCCAACATCAATCGCCGAGTGAGTGCTCAAAACGACTCCAGTCGTTGTTTTACTTGACAGTCTTGACTTGATCTCATGATATCTAATACTTATTGTGTAGTCTCCTCGAACAGATTGATTGCCTGGCGCCGATCCTCTCTCAGGCAGAGCAATCATTTCGTCAGGCTGATCTGCCACAAATATTATGGGACAATGCCATGGCAGATACCAGTGCTATGTACTGTCGCAAAGCCCTGGTTGCCCTCTCTGACCTCATTGATGATCTGTCTGCTCAGCTGAACAGCTCGTCTAAACGTCGCGTCAAGATTGCTTGCGTGAAGATCCTCTTGAAGAAAGATCAAATCAAGAGGCTAGAGAAGAAGCTTCAGAGAGCCGTACAACTTTTAACGCTAGCTCAACAATCCTATCTCGTGTAAGTTGCTCTCTGTACTAGAAGACGCTCTGGCGCTAATCTGAGAGAAGGGCTTTGGCAACTCTGCAACCTCAAATGATCATGCAAAAATTTACTATGCTCACCACGTCGCTGCCTGCGCCACCTTGTTTAACTACCTCTTCATCCTCTATTGCTGGGATCTATCCGAAAGCAGTACAGGACATCGAGCCCAAAGATATGACTAAAAGACGAACCGAAGCCGAAGAGGCCGGGAATGAGATGATACAACCACAGCGAGTCTCAAGAGAGCGAAAAGTCATTCGCGAATACAGACTTCGTATACCCTCATGGATAACCTCATATACGTGGGAGCTACAGTGTGTCAGATCTTATGGCGGTTGGAAATTCAACATGAAACAACACAGCGTCCGCGATTCGGAAAGCGAAGTATTCAAAGTGGCGCGGTATGGAACCCCCAAGGAGCTACAGTTGCTTTTTACTAGTGGTCTAGCATCTCCATTCGACGTCGATGATAGCGGTATGAACTTGCTTCACGTAAGTCTACCTTTAACGGCCTGAGAATGTTTTCAGGTGAGATGCTAACATTGTATTCGTGGCAGCGCGCCGTTATAGCGCTCAATCAGCCTAATATACAATATTTATTGGATATAGGTATTGATCCTTCTGACAGAGCAGGAAATGGAAAGTGAGTGACCACACGTTTTGGAAGGCGAAGAAGCCATTGTTATTAATGCTTTACAGTACCGCAGCAATGACACTTGCTCGCTTAGTACGCGTTAATGAGATGCATGACTGGGTTGTTCACATTTTGACAACCCGTATTTGCCATATTATTTATAACGGGCCGGAAGATTTCTATCCTATTGGGGACCGCAAAGTCTATCTTGACCCAATGGAGACCAAAAAAGCCGCTTGTTACTGCTACACTAGTCTAACGTCGATGCTGATCCGTCGGGCCTTTGCAACCGTTGAGTGTCCCCGGCACGAGTCAACTTCACTGATCTCGAGACTTCGAAGTCTACGACGTGGTTGCTTTATCTATGGTCCTTTTATTCCAGAAACTGTCTCAGATATGTTACAGCCGCACTGGGATCAAGACTTTGGAAAGTTATGTCGTTACTCGACGGCCTCATTTTCGTTGATACACACCTTCGCAAATCAACTCGGGTATTACTACTCGCGGGCACCCAAGGAAAACTTAAGTCCTTGGATAAGTTTGGTTAAACATACAATACGTCGTACAGAGGATATCCATTTCATCGAGTCCAGCACCAGCTATTCTGATTACGGCCATCATCGTGGCTTCGATGTTAACGGCCTGGCAGTTTCAACGCCGCTAACAGTTGCAATCTTGGCAATTTTTCGCGACTTTGAACATAGTAGCCGGGATATAAACAAATTTCTTAAGCTGTGGCTAGGTATGGTCCAATCAGCAGGGCACGACCTTAACGACTATGGTCGACGCGAAAATGAGCTACTTTGGGCCAACCCCTTGCAGTCCCTACGAAGGTTCGTTGTGCAGGTCGTCATAAGGGAGAGACCACATAATGTATGGGGCTCAGCTTATCTCAGAGGCTACCTATATGGGCCAAGTCCAGAAGACTGGAAGATTCTCTGGAGATACCCAGAAAGGAGCTCTTCTGCGTATTTTTGGAAGCTCATCGAAAATCCGCCAGCTCCCATCCCTGGTGGATGGGTAGGGGGGGAGGAGGAGGAGGAGGAAGACATTTTGAAGCGCAATGTGTTTGCATGGCGGGAAGAATGCCTAGACCGTTTGGCCCCCTGGTGTGAATTCTCTGCCAATCCAGAATGAGGTACAATGCTAGCAGATAAAGAAATCAGCATAACAAATGCATCAACATGACGTACGGTGGTACCTGTCGTAGATCAGACATTACAAGACTATCCTATCCTCAATCGGCCTAAACTAAAACTTTCTTGGTCCAATCATTCACTTCCTGCCAAATATCCTCATTCGCTTTCAGCCTCTTAGCTTCCCACTCCGGGTCTTTTATCTTCTCGAAGCAGTGTGTAAAAGTATGCATCATATCCTTTACACGACGATACCTGACACCATTCTGCTCCCATGAGTCCGAGCCATACATCTCAGAATGTTCGTCCACCCCAGCAAGTTGGCATGCCATGATCTGAGCCTCTAAATATAGAAAGTCGCCCGAAGCCGTGATCATAAATAAGGGCTGCGGGATGTCCTTTCGCGAAGCAAAGAACGGGCTTAAAACGGGATTTCGGAGATCTGACCCCTCGGGAACATACGTCCAGGCGAACATTGGCATGTTGTCATGCAGTGTATCGGCTTGGCCCCACGCTGAAACAGTCGGTGCCGCTCGATGCTCGCCAGTCCAGTCTGTTAGCGGGTAGAACGCGACAAGGGCTTTGATGACGTTTTTGAGCTCTGCTTGCTGCGCCAGTCCTAGGGTCATGACTGCTCCGGCTGAGAACCCACCTACTACCACTCTGTCGAGGTCAAGAGGTAGCGATATGTCTGCCATCACGGCCTTCATAAGCGCCATACAGTCCTTCATAGGACCTGGGAACCGATTACCCGGCCCTAACCCATATTCCACGCTAGCGACGTAGAACCCGTATTTATCAGCAAGCAGATGTGACTGCTCGTCGTCCATCTGCGCGTTGCCAATAGTCCAGCCGCCGCCGTGGAAGAGAAAGAATACTGGATATTTGGCATTCTCATCATCAGATGCCTTTTTGGGACTGAAGAGGCGGACTTGCAGTTTTGGGCGGACTGGATAATATTTGACTTCTGTGGGAGAGCGTGCGGCCCAGAACTCCTTGTCTTGGGAGTACAGATAGCCGAGTCCATAGTGCGCGAAGCGGTTGAAGAGGTAGCCGTGGATGCGATACTTGAGGGCTGTCAGAAAGCCCATGGGTGGCTGCACCAAGGCCTTAGACTCTGCGTTCTGTGGTGCAGTCATATTCTCGCCAATGCTGGCTTCGTTCTATATCGATCGATGCAGATTACTTTCAAGGATGTCGGAAGGTTAATGGGCAGATTGATGATGTTATCGCAAACACGATGACGGGTATAAAGGTGTTGGATGCCACATGATAGCCTATTACATTTCATAGATTGAGCGCGCAGCTGATCTTTATACTTGCCTGCCTTGTATGGCCTGAGTCTTGCACATTTTCAACGCTCTCTCGCATTCGGGGAGCATAGCAGCCCGTCCCTTCTGAGGAGTTTCAACACGATGTTGCAAACTCCGAGAATCAGGAATGAAGCTTGAGGATATTCCCGATTGATAGTTCACTGTACCTGTTGAGTTGTCAGGGATGCGGACTTACGAAACCATCCGATAAACTCCATAACCCACTAAACCGGAGGAAAGACTGTCCGAGTACGCAGATATCTAAACCGAGAACCGAGGCATAGGGGCAATGGTGTTGAAAGATTGAAATACATTATGTTTCATTCTCTGATCCTAATCAATTCCTCAGACAGGATAAGTCTAAGAGAATGGTGACTGATATTGCAGGATTTCCGGATGGTGTCAAAAAAATTGGGCTTGGCATCTCGGCCGATTCCGTTGCTGCCGCTCAACTATGAGTCTACTAGGCCCAATCCTAGGCATTTGACCAGACGTCAACCAGTCTGTCGGCGAGGTTTGAAATGCCTGAGTTAGCACTCATCAAAAAAAGCCCAACCAGATGGTTTAATCTCTGCCACTTGACACTACTCTCCAAAGATCTGTATGTGCTTACGGAGTGGAATACGAGCAAGGGCTTCTAGGTGGATTGGTTTGTTGGCTCGTCACAAAGGCTGGCATTCCAGCCCACAAGGGGCTGTGTCACACCATGACACACATCACCAACTCATACTGTATCCATTCCTCGCAATCTAGCAACTTCATATGTCATCATCGACGCTATCTGCACCCAGAGGACTTTTGTCATATCACAGGTGACGAGGCCAATTTATAAAGGCTACCTTGCAAGCAATTCATCACTGACTGTGCTCAACACACTCGAGAGAGGGTCGGCCTGAGCTTGGGACGAGGAAATGAAATCATTTGAGTGACTCATTCCTACCCTAAGTCTCTCAGACACAACAGCTGAAGAAGAACTCGGCCAGTCACCTTGATCTTATGATAATGAGAAGGCGGGCTGCCTCTTTTCTTCTCCCATAAGAACAGCCCTTCTTTCCCTGTTGTTCAGACAAATACTCCCCACTCCAGCAATATCAATCACCAACAACAATCAAAGGGTACGCAATATGGCTTCCGAAACTCCCAAACAAATGCCATGGCAACGTCCTCTAGCCCAATCTGACGCCCGGCTGCCTCGCCTGAAAATATACAACAGCCTGACGAGGAAGAAAGACAACTTCGTTCCAATTGATGCAACGGGCAAGACGGTGACATGGTACGCCTGCGGTCCAACAGTGTATGAAGATGCCCATCTGGGTCACGCCAAGAATTACATTTCGACAGACATCATCCGTCGAATTCTGAAGGACTACTTCGGCTACCAGGTTAAATTTGTCATGAACACGACTGACATCGACGACAAGATTATTGTCAAGGGTCGCCAGCAGCACCTACTCGAGCGCTTCAAGCTGGACCATGTCACTGATGATGGATCAGTCAGCAATTCAGTTTTGAAGACGACTAGAGCTGCATTCCAGCACTACATCAATAAGAATCTTCCTTCTTTTCCCTTAGATACGAGTCCGGAGAGTTTCGCCGAGGCAGTTGATAAGACATATAAGAAGGAAACAGAGCCTGTACTTTCGGCCGGCGGGGTGACAGAAAAACAGCACCAGCCTGTTTCTGTCGCCAGTTTACTTTTAAGAGTATATCTCGAAACGGCCGGGTCCGCTGTCGAAGCTCTGCAAGCTCCGGGAAAGCTACCTGAGTTTCATTCCAAGACCGATGATATCTTGCTTCCATATCTTGATGCCTTGCATGGCCCTGACATAGACTCCGATGACCATGGGATATACCTGGAGCTGAGCCAAAAATTCGAAGGGCGCTTTTTCGAAGATATGAAAGCACTTAACATCCTGGCTCCCGACCACCTTACTCGTGTCACCGAATATGTCCCTCAAATTATCAGCTTCGTCGAGAAGATTGTGGCGAACGGCTTCGGTTACGCTACCGCTGACGGTTCTGTATATTTCGACATCGATTCGTTCGAAAAGGCTGGGCACAGCTACTCACAACTAGAACCGTGGAACAAGAACAATCGAGCCCTCCAAACCGACGGCGAGGGATCACTGTCCAAGGGCAAGTCAGTGAAGCTGAATGAGAACCATTTCGCATTGTGGAAAGCTAGCAAGCCAGGTGAGCCAGCGTGGCCGAGTCCATGGGGTCGCGGGCGACCAGGGTGGCATATTGAATGCTCAGCGATGGCTTCCGAGGTGATCGGCAAGACGATGGATATTCATTCTGGAGGCGTCGATCTCCGTTTTCCTCACCACGACAACGAACTCGCGCAGTCGGAAGCTTACTGGTCGACAACAGACTGCCATTACCAATGGGTCAAGTACTTCATTCACATGGGGCAATTGAGGTAAGTGTCAAGCCGCCGCTCCAGACGGTCGTAGAAAGACACTAACAGATCATAGGATTCGAGGCTTGAAGATGAGCAAGAGTCTGAAGAATTACACTACCATCCGAGCTGTCCTCTCTGATAAGGAGTGGACTGTCCGTTCTCTCCGAATCTGCTTCCTCCTGATGCCTTGGCAAGATGGTATCGAGGTGACAGACGAGTTGATGAAGGCCGTTGTCAGCTGGGAGGGCAAGCTCAACAATTTCTTTCTAAAGAGTCGGGACATCTGGAAACAATCCAGTTCGGGAACGGCAAAAAGGCAAAAGCTTGGTGCCAAAAGCCAAGAATTATTACGCGCTCTAGATAAAGCGAAAACTGATGTAGATGAAGCTCTTTGCGATTCTTTCAACACCTCGGCTGTTATGAGAATCCTCTCTGATGTCGTAACTGAGGCTAATTCAGCAGAAGTGCTTTCAGACATTCCAATTATCTTGCTTGCCTGGTGGGTAACACGCATTGTGACCATTTTTGGCCTAGTTCCTGAGGGGGATCTCCACGAGCCCGGCCGTATAGGATGGTCGGGGCTTGATATTCCAGAGCCAGCAAAGCCTTATATCTACCCTGCATCCCGCCTGCGCGACGAGATTCGAGTGCTGGCCTGCTCAAGCTCAGTCGATCATACAGCCATTGTGAAGCTTACTGATGAAATTATTCTCCCCGAGTCGAAGCCTATTGATGAGTCTTCCAAGCCGTACGAGCAAATACTACGGCAGTTCAGTACAGATGTCAAGACCCTCGCATCCCAGGAAGCCCCGGCAAAAAACGTCCTTGCTCTTTGCGACCAGCTCCGTGATGTACATCTCTGGAACCTAGGAATCTATCTCGAAGACCGCAATAACTCTCAGCCTGCTCTAGTACGGCCGCTCGATAAGTCTCTCATAGAGGCACGCGCAGAGCGGGAAGCAATCTGCGCTACGAAGGCGAGGATCAAATTAGCTCAAGAGACAAGGGAAGCCGAAAGGGAAAGAGCCCTAAGCGAACGCGCCAAAGTTAACCCTCGACAGATGTTCAAGAACTCAGATGAGTATTCGGATTGGGACAACGACGGCATCCCAACTAAGGACGCAGGTGGAAACCCAATATCTAAGACTAAACGGAAGAAGTTGGCTAAGGAGTGGGAGATGCAGAGGAAGAATTATGAGGAGTTGCGGGGGACACAGCCCACGGTTTAGAAAAACGAGAATAAGAAGACCCTTTCTTAAGAAAGCACACTTCAGTTATGTCCCTCTAGTCCCGTATAAAATGTGCCAGCATATGAATTCTTACGGACCGGTCCTCATAACTTCCCCTATAATCCATCTATCCGGTTCGGCATCTGTAGGGAGTCGGGATCCTGACTGTGGGTCGGCTCTCCCCAATTTTCAAGTTGAGTCACCTCCGACCAAAACTCATCACAGCCCGATATTTGCCCGATTTATGAAGGATATCACAATTCAAAATATTAATTATAAAAGACCGAATAGAGCAAATCAAAAGGCCAAAACAAACTTAAAAAAAATTGAACGGGTAATGTGACATAAGAATGTGGAATCGGACGAAGAGTCAACGGAGCGGTTCATTTTCGTCACTCTGACGCCAAGATGACAGGCTCGTATTGTACTGCCATCCCTTTCTTACATTGCTCCTTTTGGCCCTAAATATCAGGGCGAGAGCATCTCATGCTCACACACTCATATAATCATTTCAATGGCCGTCAAAGTTTGTTTATAAAACATTGTGGCGAATATTTGATGTCAGCCTCTCTTCATAGGGCACGTGTGACTTCCACAACGATCTCTTCTCTTGGAAAACAGATAAGTGATACGGGCTGAAAAGTGAAAATTATGACGACTTCTCGAATCGGCAAGGCTGTAGGGATAACGAGTCGTACCCTCTCGAAGACATGGATGAGTTCGTATAGAGCAATGGGGCTGCGGATGGCTAGTACCGTCTCGACAGACCTGAAACCTCCAGGTAGGTCCCGCAAGCCCTCTGCCAAAGAAAGAGTTTCAGAATGAAAGATAATTGATACTGACTGCTCGCTCTCCCAAGCCCGAAAAGAAAGAGTCGTAATCCTCGGCTCTGGCTGGGCAGGATACGCCCTGGCCCGGACTCTAGACCCCAAGAAATTCGAGCGTATCATGATCTCGCCACGTTCATACTTCGTCTTCACTCCCCTTGTGGCAGGGACAGCAGTAGGAACCCTTGAGTTTAGAGCAGTGATGGAGTCCGTCAGACGGCTTGGTTTGGATAATTTTCACCAGGGATGGGCCGACGATGTGGACTTTGAGAGGAAGGTCATCCGGGTCGAGGCTAATACTTCGGATGATTTAACGAGCGCTTCGTCTGCGAGGATGATTTCTCTTAATAAAGGGGGAGACAAGGCAGTGGCTAATGGAGTAGGGACAGGCATAGTCAAAGGCATGCAATTCGACGTCCCCTACGACAAACTCATCATCGCCGTCGGCGCCTACAGCCAAACCTTCGGCATCCCCGGCGTAAAAGAACATGCCAACTTCCTTCGCGACGTCTCCGACGCACGAAAAATCCGGATGAAAGTCCTGCAGTGTTTCGAGAAGGCCACCCTCCCTACAACCACCGACGATGAGCGGAGAAAATTACTCCATTTCGCGATTGTGGGCGGTGGGCCGACGGGAATCGAGTTTGCTGCTGAGTTGCATGATCTGGTGCATGAGGATTTGAGGGGCACTTATCCGGCGCTGGTGAAGGGTGGGTTTGTAAAAATTACGGTCTACGATGTCGCGGCCAAGGTCCTGCCCATGTTCGATCGGAAGCTGGCACAGTACGCGACGGACATGTTCCGCAGGGAGAAGATCGAGGTCAAGACGGAGCACCATCTCACTCGCATTAGAGACGATCCAAAGCTGCCCGGTTGTCTGAGACTCAAGATCACGGAGTGTGGAGAAGACGAGGTCTCGGCTGGTGTCGTGGTCTGGAGCACGGGACTAATGCAGAATCCGCTGGTTGAGAAACTGGGGGGCCAGGTTCTGAGGAACGGCAAGACGGGGAATCTGGTTGTCGATGAGCATATGAGGGTCTTGGCTGGTCCTCCTCCTCGAGGTTCATCATCGGAGGTCAACGAAACCTCGCAACCCAGCTCCGCTTCCATCCTCCCGGATGTCTTCAGCATAGGTGACTGCGCCTCCGTATCCGGCACAGGCTCGGGACAACCCTATCCCGCCACAGCGCAGGTAGCAAGCCAACAAGCGGTCTACCTAGCCAAACGACTGAACAAAAATGACGTCGACACCAAGAAGTTCAAGTTCCGCAATTGGGGCGTCATGACGTACCTGGGGAGTTGGACGGCGATCCACCAGAGCAGCGCTGATGAGTTGACGGGCTGGGCGGCTTGGGTGCTCTGGCGGACGGCATATTTGACGAAGAGTATGAGCGTGAGGAATAAGATTTTGGTTCCCGTTTATTGGTTTATGAGCTGGGTTTTTGGGAGGGATATTTCGAGGTTTTAGATGTTAAGGAGAAGTTGGGACTTAGATATAGATGTGAATATGGATCTAGGCTTAGTTCGACATAAGGGTTAGATTGTAAAATAGAGTGTATGATAGTTGTATAGTTATAGATAGATCTCCGATAATGAGTATTCAAAGCAGATATTGAATTGGAAGGGTGAAAGAAGTTGAGTAAAGTGATGGTACAGATCTATGTTCTTCTTGATATCAACATACAGACATTATATACAATAATGGCATCAAGTTCTAGGTAGTGTACAACGGACAAGCGTGGAAAGTAGTAATACACAAATTGATACACAGCAAGAGCCGCAATTTCTCATCGGATATTACGAGAGCCCAACAGCGTGCTTGACAAGCAGCATAGTCTCCCCAGCGCTCTTCCTAGCAGTCTCGGCCCCAAAAGCCTCAACATCACGTAAATACTTTCCCCCATTATGATCCAAAGCCGCATAAAACCGTTCCCGATACCCGCCCAGCTCATCTTTCACAGCGGCGATAGTGCGCTGCTTCAAATCCAGTAACGTCGCGCCGTGTAAAGACTCAGCAATTTGCTCCGGGGTCACGGCGTTACCGTCAGGATCTGTGGAGTTGGTACAGCAGGCTAGAATCTCGAGGAGATTCGACACGCCGGGCCGGTTCTCCGGGTCGTAGGTCACGAGGTTGAAGTCTGAGTCCGTCGTTGCGCTTTTGAGGCGCCGCTCGATCTCGTATTCGGTTGCGCGCAGCGTTATCCGTGAGCGGTGGTTTAGTGAGGATTTGGACATTTTTTCGCGTGGGTCCGTCAGAGACATTATTCTTGGTGCAGGGCCTGTGAACTAAGATATTAGTTACCTCGACTAGAACTTTTACTTTTTCTCTCTTCTTCTTCTAGTATAAATCATTCAGTGAACTTACTGATAACGGTTTCAGGTGGTATGAGCACGTCCGTGCCATAGGTGTGGTTGAAGTTCGTCACACACTCGCGCGCGAACTCTAAGTGCTGTGCCTGGTCCGCGCCGACGGGGACGTGGGTCGCGCGGTGGACTAGGATATCGGCTGCTTGGAGCACGGGATACGAATACAGTCCTAGTTTCAATGACTTGGCCATGGCTGCTTCAAGGTTGCCGCTTTTATTGTCTTTCATGAGTTTGTCCTATTTTCGTATTTGGTTAGATTTAAGTTGAGCAGAAAACAAGTCAGCTTGAAACAGGATATATGGGTAGATGGATAGGTAGATGAGAGGTTGTTCTCACCTTGAACTGTGTCATCCGAGATAAATACCCCATAGACGCCGTGCAACTTAGAATCCACATCAGTTCAGAATGCTGCGGGACAGAGGACTGGTAAAAAAGCGTCGACTTCTCCGGATCCAATCCGCAAGCAATGAACGAAGCCAGCATGTTCAGTTTCCGGGTCCTAAGCGCCTCGGGATCCTGAGGCAGAGTTATGGCATGCAGATCGACGATAGAGAAGAATAACTTGTCGTCCGGTCCGGCATGGTCCTGGAGGCGCTTCCATTGCTTCATGGCGCCGAGGTAGTTGCCGAGATGTGGTTCTTCGGTCGGCTGGATGCCTGAGAAGACGACAGCATGGCCTTGACTGGGAGGGTTCTCCTTGATCGATGACTCTTGAATAACATTCTCTGGCTCGCCTGAGCTGGAGTATTGCCGACGCTGCGCTGCTATTTGCACGAGTCGGCGCGTTGTTGAGGCCGGCCGACCTTGACAGCATCTTCGCACTGCCGGCAGCATCTAAATAGACCTGCTCTGTCGGAGCAACTGCGGTTTATCTCATCCGTGGCGTGTAAAAGTAGCGGATTTTGAGCCTGGATTTGGGATTAATATGGGTTGTTGTGTCTATAATAAGTTGAAACTCACTTTTGATACTGAAACGCTATAATTAGCCCTCAATCGAAGTTCGCCGTTCGTTCGAATTCATTTTCTTGAGATGAGGAATCAGACATTTTACAGGGGACTTTGACGTGTAGGCTTTGGGCCACGATCCGCCTGAGATCGCCTACCCGGTAGTTGGTATACCACTTATTGGCACTTCACCACAAGCCAGAGCAGCACTTGATCATAGCACAGATTGGATGGCTTGTTTTGGACCAATTCACAAATCGACTTTGATATACAATGATCGTAAATTTACAGCATAGTCTGACATCTCTATTTTACACCTGTTGGGCGGGCTTAGTAGGCATAGGCCACCCCCCGTTTCTGAATTTCTCACCGGCCATCATCTCCTTGACCTTCTCAACGGTGCCCAGAGTGTTGGTGGCGCCCAACATGTCCATCTTCTCATCGATAGCCTTCTGCATGGACTCGGCCTCGGCGTCCATTTGCTTGCCAACATCTGTAGACTTGAATTAGGGCCTTATACAGGAACAGTGTTTATAAAGTGTAAGATCAAATAACTTACCGAGAGAGCAGTACTCCCACATGTTTGCCTTCATACCAATACCATAGTAGGCATGCTTCTGCAAGAAGGCCAACCAGACCTGGACAGTTTCAGGATGCCCATCTCGGATCTGAATCAGTCTCCTCCTCGTAATACGCTCGAAGTTTTCCTGTGACTTCTTGAAGATGAAATGGGATCTTGGAACCGTCCATCGCTCAGTGATCTTGGGCAATGGTACGGGGCCGAAGGCGGGTAGGCCGAGATAGTAGGCGGCGCGTAGGGCGAAGTCGCAGAAGAACTCGAGATTAGGAATACTGTATGATCGGAGCTGGAGATCGCATGAGGGAACGCCAAACTCAGCTTGGCGGCGAAGGGGTTGGAGATAGAGGGCTTGGACGGATCGGGGGTAACGGGGTTGTGCGGTGGGTTTGGCTTCATTTCTATTTGTGCCGTGTTAGTATCATCGTGATCGCATTGGCGGTTTACTTGGCTGGTCGTACATTAATTGAGGCGGTCCGGATGATGATGCTGTCTCTGATGATGGTGGCTCAGCTCTGTTTCGATATCAGTATATGCAAGAGCACTGGATTCGGAGATTGAAGAGAACTGACACTGATGCTTGTGAGCGCGTGGTCATAAGACCAGGAAGTATGTATCGAGTCTGTCCGGCCTAGAACAACGTCAACAATTGCAGACCAATATGGAATGGCGCGCATCATCATCATCATCAAGACTCACAAGTGGCCGTGACAGTGCGTGCCTTAACGGCTGCCGCACAATGCTTGCTCTGGACATGGTGTTGAGGGTTGCTCTTCACATTCCTGCAAAGAGGTTGTTTGCCTTTCGCGATTGGAGATTGAGGCGACCTGATACAGAGCCATTAGAATTTAGCGCTATGACCAGAAACCCCGAGATTTGGTAGGCGCTTATCGATATGCCTTGAAGGTAGCTCCATCCCGCCCAGCTGCACCTCCCACCTTCACCCCACATTGCCTCCTATCACCTACTACTTAGTACTACCACCGGCTGCCTATCCCCTCTACCTAACCCAACAACTTCTAAGCTGAACAATGACGTGAACTGTACTCATTCTTCAACACTTCCACTCCCATGCCCAATTACATCTAATCAGAGCTTGGTCGCAACATCAACGAGTCAAGATGGAGGCGGCTATGAAAACATGGGGTATGCACACCAGCTCATTCTAATCCCCTCCCTCCTATTTAGCACCTTTAAGAAACACGCAAACAGCTAATAAACACCCCTCCTCTCCTCAACAGAGCTCGAGAACGACGTTAAGCTCGTCGACCCAACACGCGATGCTCTCTATGTCTACACCCCCGACCCACAAGAGGCCAACAAACCCTGGAAGTCCGACCCCCACCACTTCAAGCACGTGCGCATCTCCGCCGTCGCCCTCATCAAGATGGTCATGCACGCTCGGTCCGGCGGCGAGCTCGAGATCATGGGCCTGATGCAAGGTTACACGGATGGCGACACCATCGTCGTGACCGACGCTTTTGGCCTGCCCGTTGAGGGAACCGAGACGCGAGTCAACGCCCAGGAGGACGCGAACGAGTACCTGGTCGATTACATGCAGTCGGGCCGCGACCAAGGCAGCAGACAGGAGAATGCCGTGGGATGGTATCATTCACACCCCGGGTACGGCTGCTGGCTGAGCGGAATCGATGTCAGTACCGAAAAGATGCAGCAGCAATTCAACGACCCCTTCGTCGCTGTCGTCATTGATCCCGATCGCACCATCAGTGCCGGCCGCGTCGAGATCGGAGCTTTTCGTACCTTTCCCGAGGGTTACGAACCTTCTTCTTCTTCTTCTTCTTCGAGCTCCAAGACTGGGAGTGGAAGTGGGGGAGGAGATCCATCCGTGCCGCTGGCGAAAGCACAAGATTTCGGCGCCCACGCGAATAAGTACTACCCTCTCGAGATCTCGCACTTCAAGTCGACGCTCGACACCCACCTCCTCGAACTGCTGTGGAACAAATACTGGGTCCAGACGCTCTCTCAATCTCCCTTGCTTACGAATCGCGACTTCGGCAATAAGCAGATGAATGAGCTCGGGTCCAAGATGCGCGAGGCCATGTTGGCGGTGCAGAGAGGCTCGAAGAGTAGTGGAATGGGGTTCCAGGGGAAGGCTGTTGATGTTGAGATGAACAAGGTCAAGCAGGCTAGTCATTCAATCGCTATGAAGGAGCGGCAGGATCTTATGGCGGGTGAGGTTAAGGCCAAGATCTTCAGTGGTTTGGGAGCGCCTTCGTCTGCTTCGTCTAGTTAAGTCGTCTAAGCATGGGCAAGCAAAAGCAAGCATTTTCATGTGATAACGAGATTGCATCAGTCGGGCGTTTAGGGAAAGGGGCGGCAGGGAAAGAAATCGATCAAGTCTATTAGATCGGCGTTTTGTTTGTACAGGCGTCCTTTTTCTTTCTTTCTTTCTAGGTCTTACAGAGTTGATGATACACGTCGAGCAAGCAAGACGGGCTTCCCCTCAAAAAGCTCCCTTTTTTGATACAGTGATGATACAATTTACAACGTAGTGCAGGTTATCCTGTCCTGCCCAGATTCGGCCTCGACTTGACTTACATCCCCTGGGCCCGAGCAACAGAAATAGCCTGATCAAACCGCCTCATCGTCTCCTCCTTGCCTAACGCAACCATCATCGCCTGTAGACCTGAACCCGGCGCACTTGCGCAGAGAATCCATCTGAGTACCTGCCAGCCTCTAGGATCGCCCGGCACATCGGTCACGCCTTCCCGGTCTTTTCTAGGTTTTCCGTCTCGTATTCCCTTGACGAAGAGAGACAAACACGTGCGATCGAGCCGCTTGGAATCCCAATATTTCGTGAGGACCTCACCTAGCATCCCCTTCATATGGAGCGCGAGTTCGGAGAGCTTGGAAGGTTGTGGGTGCATGGTGCCCGAGACGAGGTTCGAGAATTCGGATCGGTGGTTGCGGAGCTGTAGGGCGTGTTCGCAGACGGGGACGGACCAGATACTGTAGATGTTCTTGCGGATGAAGTCGGTGGGAGTGGTGTAAATCCCGGGCATGGCGTCTAGGAGGCCGAGGAAGTAGCGTGTGGGCATGACGACGGGTCGGGGTAGGTCTTGTTCGTCGGTTTCTGCTGGTTTTGCCATTTTGGCATCCCGTATGATCGGTACGAGTTCTCCGAGACGCACGCCTAGCTCTGGGTCCTCCTGATCGACTTCCAGTCGTGCGCGTCGTTGCTGCTCGTAATCGCCAATAGCAGCGGATAACTGCGGCAAGATGCGCCCCACGGTGTCCGGCCAGGTGTCCCCCCTGATCGCCCGGACCATGTGGGCTTTCTGCAGGAAGTCGCTCTTGTTGTTGAGCATGATGTTGCCCTTGGTGAATTTGAGGTGGAAATTGCGGATCATGTCTGACATGTCCAAGACTTCATTATTTGCCTGCGTTTTACGAGTGTTCTCTTTACTGGTGTCTTGTCTCTTCAGCGCCCAGCCCAGGAGGAGGACGTAGTTTAGCAGAGCGGGTGGGAGAGTGCCCTTTGCTTTCCATGCGTCGAGACTTAGGTCCCCGGACCGCTTGCTGAGTTTTTGCCGATTCTCGTCGACTAGGAGGCCGACGTGCGCGAAGATGGGGGGCTTCCAGTTGAAGGCATTGTATAAGGCTACGTGGCGCGGTGTTGAGATGAGCCATTCCTGGGAGATATGGTTAGCTCTTATGGTAACAGTCTAGAGATGACATATATCGAAATACGAGTAGGGCTGCAAGGAAGACGAAGAATTATTTGCTTACAGCTCCACGAATAACGTGCGTGATCTCCATTTTATGGTCATCAATGACATTAGCAAAATGATACGTCGGGAAGCCATCCCGCTTAATAATGATGAAGTGTTCCAACGGCTCTGAGGGCGGCGTCGTATACGGGCCATATACCAGATCCTGCACCTGCGGTGCTTTTGGGTCGCATTTCAAGCGGATGCAGTGCGCTTCGCCCTTTGCTGCCCTATCGGCTGATTCTTCGGCTGAGATGTGCGAGCACTTCTTGTTGTAGATAGGCGGTTGCGATTTCTCCATCGCAAGCCGCTTCATCTCGTCTAGTTCCTCCGGCGTGCAGAAGCAGCGATAGGCGTCGCCGCGTTCAAGGAGTTGGTTGGCGTGGTCTTTGTATATGTCCAGTCTCTCGGACTGCCTGTAAGGGCCGAAAGAGCCTCCAATATCGGGACCTTCATCCCATGTGAGCCCATAGTAGTTCAGGTCTTCATATAACCTCTCCTCGGCGTCGGGAACCAATCTTTTTTGATCGGTATCCTCAACCCTTAGCAGAAATTGCCCACCGCTAGCTTTGGCTAGCAAGTAGTTGTAGAGGGCCGTTCGCAGTGACCCGAGGTGCAGATACCCGGTCGGTGATGGTGCGAATCGTGTCCTTGCTGGAGTCTTTGGTACTTTCCATTTCGAAATATCAAACTGTTTGCGCACTGACAACTTGGTCTTGGTGCGCGTGAAGACGCGGCATGACTGAGCCAGCGGTTGTTGTCGGCGGACGGCAACTCGGGCAAGGCACAGAGTGACCATGTTTATTTCATATTTCTTCCGTCTTTCTCCAATGCCCCGGTTTCTCTTATTCTTGAGATCTCAATTTGAATCTCTTGTTTGATCTTCAAGGTTGACCACGAACAGGCAAGAGCATGTTATCAGACGATGGTATGTATGTACATAGTTACAGGGGTAAGGTGAATTTTCCGAGTCGCAATGCATCAATCAGTGCTGTCGGCGTTTTCGGAGTTAACTCCGTATGATAGGAACGATAAGTAGCCCAGAATCTGTGTCTAAAATATAGAGAGCGATAAATTATTCACCATCATCCAATCATCCTCCGTGGCGCAATTGGCTAGCGCGTCTGACTGTTAATCAGGAGGTTGAAAGTTCGAGCCTTTCCGGGGGAGATTTGATTTTTTTGCCGGATTCTTCTCTGCTCTGTCTTTTCCCCTGATACCTGAGATAGTTTTGATTGATGTAGATGTCAGGTGTCGGGCCGAGGGCTTTGGCCACTTAGGGAAATGGGGTGTGTGTATTTTTGTGCCACGGACCCTGGCCTGAGTATTAGACTTCAAACATGGGTTTGCTTACCAAAACAACTATCAAACAAACTTTCTCGCTTTTGTCGAGTTTCTCTCACAAACATGTGGAATGGAACGCACGCCCTTTCCCACCATTGTGAACACGAAAGGTTTCTCTTTCTTCGTCAGCACCCGTGATCACTAAATGCTTAGATGCATTACAGCAACGCCAGCTTCGCAAACAAGGCTTGCCTGACCTCTCTCAGTTCCTCGGTTACCCTTTGCAGCTGAAAAGTTTGCTAAAAAGGCGGTTGACTGCTTTATCATTAGAGAACTTACTCATTTAATCTACTTTCTTAAATCATCAATGAATAAAATAGTCACATATCAACACAAAGACATGTTACAAGAGCAGCTTCATCAGATGCTTGAGACCTGCTATACGGTTGAAATGCAATCCTCTGGGAAGGATCGGGAGATGCATTCTTGGGGCATGATACTGCACATTCAAAGTGAAGATGATTCAATTAGGGGGTTTTGGAATGACCAAAATGCATGACCATCAAAAGTTCTTAAGGAGAAAGGCCTAGATAAGACCTTTGTGGTTGTGTATGACTGGCGTTGGCGAGGCGATCTTGCACTCAGTAGCCGATCCTGCTGTCCTGCTCTCAAATGCGAAAAAGGAGCTGAGAGCTCTCCACGGTAAAATTTAAGTCGGCATCTAAGATATTCTACCGCATCCATCTGTCACTACTGGTTCAAGCTGTGCTCGAAATAACCTACGGCAGCATCTTACAATGAGCCATGCGTCATCCGTCAGTTCATTTTTGACATTATGATTCACGCTCCGGATGGGATCATCAAGTTCGACCTTGACTTTCGTTACGACACTCTGCATCGAATATTCTTGAATGTTCACGACCCGATCGCTGGCTTCTTCCTAAAACGAGAAGCAAGATATGCTGCAGCAGAGCTGACTGACGAATGCCTAATTTCATGCTTTGGTTAGTGAACGGATCTTGTCGGTCTAGTCTTTTCAGGTTCGAGGCTGAGGCCGCTCCGTTTCGATATCATAGGCGCGCAACTCTGACAGAGATATGGGCCTATTTAGCTGAAGAACCACGAGCACAGCGCCACTTGAGATATGAAGAATACACCTCAAGCTTCTGTGTATGGGTCAGAAGAATTTTTTGCGAGAAGATCCGGTCTCTGTCCTATCCATGCAACAATCACTTTGTAGGTGCGGTTTTTCAAGTGATCCACCAGAAGATGGGCATTGCACAAAACAAGTCCAAAGCGAAAGATTTGCAGAAGACTATAGGAACTCCAGCAATAAGAGAAGATCTATCTAAGCCTCGGAAACATGGTAAACTTGGGCACTGGAGCTGGACACCAGTATTAAATTTCTCTAAGGCTTTTCTCCACACCGAAGGCTGTCAAATTTCGTATCTTCTAAGTACTAGCTTAGATATCATTTAACAACCTGTGAAGAAGTCAGATATGTCCCCAGGAATAGAACTGCCGAGACGACCAGAAGAAACCGTATTCCATCCGCTTGAGCAGCACACTAAACATCTCGGAGGTTTCCTACCTAGGTTTTTGACTCAGGACTTAGTGACCAAGGGCTACGACTATAAGCTCAGCGGAAACGACAATGTCATTACATTTCAGCCCCTGGTGGGTATAGAAAGTATACGATTTCCCCGTGCCGACCGATGACAGTGTTTGCGAAGGAGAAGGTCAGAAACTCGGCATGATGACGTCTGTGAAGTCAACGACCCAAGAAGGCATAGAGCTAGAGACTTTCCACGACAGACCGGTCACTCTCTTAGTAAATGGCAATACTAAGGTAAGATCACAGCTTGACGCCCTGTTGTCCTTTCGCGTTGAGCATAAAGCTGCAAAGCATATACTCGCATTGGGAGCGCCTAAAATTTTCTCTACATTGGATAAGGTCCAGCTTCGCATCGGATCTAACGTTGTATATCGCAAATCAGTTGAGCAACTACTGATGTCGGTGTCAGGGGCCGAGTGTCTGATTCAGCTACTCCATGAGGAGCAGACTCGTCTGAATTTGACACACGACGGTCGTTCAAAAGAGCAGTTTTGCTGGACACTATAACGCCCACAGCACACCACACGGCTCTTGGAGCGCATTGGGAAAAGCTACAACTCAAAGAATACTCTTGAATGGCTCGATATTTCACCGCAACAGTCAAATCGAGTGCCTTGAGGGTGTATATCCGCAGCGTTCAAATTTAGGTACCTCAGTCAGCGAACCCCAAGACTGTGTTTGTGCAATGTGCCTTTTTCCTCCAGGGACCCCATATTGGGCAGTAAGGAAGACGAGCCCAACATTCGACTTGGCATCAAATTCAGATATCAGACCGTGAGAGGTGACGCTACTTACGAGATATGAATCAATCAGAGCGGAGAAGCATTATCAAAAAGCTCAATTCTTTAGAGGACTTTCTGGATAACCAAGCCTGGGGATTCACGAAACTCAGAACCGGCGCATTCTTGATAGAAGTAACGGCCGAGGGAGGCCGGACCGAGGATATAGATCTCTACTTATTGACCACGAACGACGGGGGCGTAAAAAGGAGAGAAGAATAAAGCAAAGACATTTGGTTAGCATTCAATTTTTGGCAAGATTGTTACTATCTGTCAATGATCTTCTTCTAACCACTTTTATTCTGAAAAATCCCTGCAATTACCCCTATCGAGTATACCACAAAGAACCCTCAGTAAACTTCGGGCAAGCAAGAAATGCGGCATTCCTATAGGCACGCGCAAGTGTAAGAAACAACTATGCCAAGACAATAATCCTGTAATCAGTTACTCTTTTGAATACCTAAGTTAAGACCAGCTTTCGTCACTGTTTTCTTTGCAAAGATATGGGTTTTGAAAAGTCGCTCCCACTACAATCCAATAAAGCGGCAAATGAATTCTCTAGATATCTTTCAGTATAGCCGTGGCAGTTGCAATCGACGGTCCTTTTTCTGAACGTGATCTGGCAAGCATTGGACGAGGAACGAGCATTCATGAACATCCATTTGCAGCCCTTGCTCAAGCTGTATTCGACGGAAGGCCAAAGATGGCTTTGTGTATGACAGCTTTCTTTGGGCCTGCAATTTACATACCGCCGAGTTATTTGTAGATTCTGGGCACTCCGATGTGCTTATTACTGCTATGAGTCTGAACTTACAATGAGCAGATTAAGTGATGGTCAGCCGACGTGATCAGGAGCGATCCAAGTTTGAGGCGACGCAAGCTAGGCTCGAGCAAAAGCGGTAAGCCGTTATGCAACTTCGAACATCAAGTTTGACATGGTATCATAGACAATATACCACGTTGATCGAGAATTTCCACAGTCCCTTTCCGTCCCGGAAACTGAGGGGCCTGCTGCTATAAAGTGGGGCCCCAGTGAGAAGGTTGAGCCAGCCTGGGAGGACTTCGGGTAAACACTTGACTTCACTGACCTTCTTGAGTATAGCGCAGTTTTACTAAGATTATTATTGTCTAATAAGATCCAAGCCAACCATCAGTCCTCCGTGGCGCAATTGGCTAGCGCGTCTGACTGTTAATCAGGAGGTTGAAAGTTCGAGCCTTTCCGGGGGAGTGCCTTAATTTTTGAACTTTACTGCCCGGGCAGTAAAGCTCTAATTTTTTGTCTCTTCTCTCATTTCTAGTTCATCTTTGGCTAGAGCGCCAGTATCTTTACCACCCCCTTGTCAAAAAAGCTTGCACCTTGAACTTTGAGAGTATAGATGTCATTTACTATAGTGTAGGCATACTCTATCATGCCTTACTCTGTAATGATCTGGTAATGTTTTCTCTCCTTAGTGTCATCATTGTATTGGCCGTCATATCCGTAGCAGCCGGCTATAACTTTGCCATCTTCAAAGGAAGCAATCCTAGGTAGGTACTGTGCAAAAGAGGTGGCGAACAGCCTCCCCATAAGAATGCTGAACTTAAAGATATGGCCGATTTAGCAGTTGTCAACAGAGCAATACAGCGATCATGTTGACATTTACTGTCGGAACTGCCGTTCTCTAATCCATTTGTGCGATCTACACAAGGGCTTGCATCGTGGTGGCTATCGACTCTATGCTCATATTACACTTAGCTACTGCTACTGCCATAGTTACCCCACAGCGCGCTTTCGTAGTCGTAGTTGTTGCTTACTTTGCCTATGGATCTTGCCGCAAGAGCCGTTCCAATGAGTCGCCGGCGCAGAGGGATATAGGAGGCGTCGTCGGAGTGCCTACACCAGACATCGCAAGCTGATCTGTGGTGTTCAGTTGTAGTCTTGATGCAGCAGTGGTGATGCAGTCCAAGAGATCAATTGGTTAAAAGGATGGGCGGGATGCTACTTCAACCAGCATCATACTGACTCACCTAAGACAGAGAGACAAGGATTTTAAGACATGATGAGCTTGATATAAGTTTGTACCTTTTGCTCCTCCAATAGGGGTGAGCTTGCATCAATATCACTTACGGGTATCGGCAGCAAGAGAAACAAAGAAACAAACAATTATCGAAGACATACAAGTCGCCAGAAATTTATTTACTGATAGATCGGCATGCAGTGGAACAACAACTCCAAAACTACTAGATTCCAGTCTTGGGAGATAGGAAGACTTCATCTCTGTGATGCAATACACTGAGCATAGATGGTTTGAAAATTATGCTTAAAATAGAAGTGACGAGAAGATGCTGGACTGGCGACTCTGTACATGTACATAGCAGCAATATTATTATTATAAGGTAGTACAAAAAGGTAATCCTCACCATCGGTGCTGCTTGCCAAACACCCATCCCACGTTTTGCCCCACCATTATTTTTTCTTTATCTTTTATCGGCCATCTGATGCGAAGCTACAAGCCTGCTTCCTTCAAAAAAACAACGTCTTTTCTGTTTCTCCCACTTCTTTCCTTGATTTTCGTGGAAAATAAAATCTCACACTCTCTTGGGACTCTGCTATAGTATTTCACCCCGTAGAGCGTTCAAATCGCTCTGGAGAGAACACCATGGCCACCGAGGAAACCGACTTGTATGGTATGTATAATCATGCATCCCGCATTTCAAAGCATAACAACATGGCGAATTTACTGATCAATACCACCCAGACCTCCTTGGCGTTAGCAAGGACGCCGATCCCAATGATATCAGAAAAGCATATCGCAAGGTCTGTTCCCTTTCATAGAACCCCGCCTTCCCATTCTCTTCATCTGCGTTATGTACTGACTCTTCATTTGCAGCTTGCTTTAAAGCACCACCCCGACAAGGTCCCCGAAGACCAGCGCGAAGAGGCCGAAGCCCAGTTCAAAGCCGTAACACAAGCCTACGAGATTCTCCGAGATGAGCAGAAACGCGAGATGTACGACCGACACGGTATGGCCGCCTTCGATCCCAGTAGAGGCGGCGGCATGGGCGAAGGCGTCGACATGAACGACATCCTTGCACAGATGTTCGGCATGAATATGGGTGGCATGGGAGGCGGTCCCGGCGGTCCCCGTCAACCCCGCAAGGGACCGAACGAGGAGACAAAATACATGGTGAGCTTGGAGGATCTATATAAGGGCAAGACAGTCAAGTTCGCCGCCAACAAGTCCGTCATCTGCGGTACGTGCAACGGCAGCGGTGCCAAGGAGAAGGTCAAGCCCAACCAGTGCGACAAGTGCAAAGGTCAAGGCATGGTCGAGGTACTCCGTCAAGTGGGGCCCGGCCTGATCACCCAGGATGCTGTTGCGTGTGACAAGTGCCAGGGCTCTGGTAACTACTATAAGGAGAAGGACCGGTGCAAGAAGTGCAAGGGCAAGCGGACTGTACAAGAGACAAAACCTCTCGAGATCTACATCCCACGCGGTGCCTATCAAGGAGAACGCATCGTGCTGGAGGGTGAAGCCGATCAACGTCCTAATCAAACACCTGGAGACCTAGTTTTCGTCCTGGTCGAGGAGCCGCATGATATCTTCAACCGTGTTGGAAACGACCTATCAGCAGATCTCGAGATTACTCTCGCCGAGGCCCTCGGTGGATTCTCGCGGACAGTTATCAAGCATCTCGATGGCAGAGGTATCCACCTATCTCACCCCAGAGGCAAGGTCTTACACCCGGGCCAGGTTCTCAAGATACAGGGAGAGGGTATGCCGTTGAAGAGAGGAGAGACCAAGGGTGACTTATACCTCGTCGTCAAGGTTGACTTCCCCGAGGACGGCTGGCTCCAGGACGATGCGGCGTACGAGTCACTTCAGAAGCTCTTGCCTGGTCCCCCACCAGAGATCAAGGCCGATGAAGTAGACGAGGTTGAATATGACGATGATGCTGATATCGATGAGGTATGTGCATTGCTCCCTAGCTAAGAAGAGAATTTCCATGTGCCAGATACTGACAGGTAGCTACAGATGGGAGCTAACTCGGGCGACCCACGGTTCGGTCAAGGATGGGAAGACGAGGACGACGAGGGTGGTGCACAGGCTCAGTGCGCACAACAGTAATGAGATATGAAAATTACGACGGATTCGGCATCATGATTCAGAGCGACGTTGCATAAGTAATCAAAAACGCAGAAAGGAGAGCTTTTACGCCTATTTACCCGTGCGTTGGAGAGAGCAAGTATGTGTACTGCGTTTCCACTTGAAAAATGCAACAAGAAGGCTGGATAAGTGTGATATCGAGGTTGATATCAAGATGACACGGGTAAAACAACTAATTACTCGCTGAAACACTTGGCTCGGGATAATGGTAGCCTAGAGTATAGGTAGAAATGTCTCTCTAGAGAAGGGATAGTGACACATGATCAGCAGAGAACCACTCCTCGCCATAGATTACCTCTTTATCTAAAAATTTGCAGATCAGGCAATTCAATACAGTGTGATGTGATCATCATGGGAGCTTTCAGCTAGATTTGTGTGCACCATTGACCTCAAGATGAGGTATGTAGAGGTGCAATGAAAGAGTCCGAGTAGACTTATGCTGCTATCACGCAAAGTGGTCTAAAGTGAGATATCATAGAATTAAGTGAGATTTGTTCAGTGAAGTGCTTAGGTCAGCACTGCCCA
This sequence comes from Xylariaceae sp. FL0255, assembly GCA_022578795.1. Classification (NCBI taxonomy): domain Eukaryota; kingdom Fungi; phylum Ascomycota; class Sordariomycetes; order Xylariales; family Xylariaceae; species Xylariaceae sp. FL0255. The sequence goes on along the minus strand of MU389042.1, from coordinate 5,346 downwards.
TTGCGACTGCGGGTCCATCCTAAGTTGCCGCTTAGGTAATGATTCAGGGCAGCCGCCAAGCATTGCTAGTTGCAATTGACCTTCCACAAACCAAGGTGAATTCGTCTAAAATTCCCCCACGTGACAAGGTGCCCACAACCCACCCACGAACTTTTTCTCCCCTCCAGCGAAGAGACCTTTCGAGATACCCAGAGACCCGGCGGCACAACACCACACACCCATCACGACCGATCAGATACAACAGTCAAGGTCAGCTCTCCAGAAACACAGCGTGAATCCTCAACTTGTTGAATTTCTTGTTTTTATTTTGACCACTCTCCTCCTCGTCGATGACCAAGAAACAAGACAACGTATACTAACCTCTTCGCCGCAGATGGTTGCCAAGCACATTCCCATCGTCAAGTATGTTCGAACCTTCCGATTTCCCCTCCTCGCGAGCACATTTCCCCTACGCATTTCTCCGTCGGCTTTGACTTTGGTTGGAATAAAATGAATGGAAGAAAAGAGGTGTCCGAGGCATCGGGATTCGGAGGGCGCACAAGTTCGACCATCACCCATACTCCGAATCAAGCAACAGAGCCGATATCTACCACCACTCCCATGCGCATCACGAACCTTGCATCTCCAATGTCACGAATTTGTTTTCATGGCCATGATTATTTTGTGGGGTGGGTATTGACGTTTGTGTCTCAACAGGAAGAAAACGAAGAAGTTCAACCGTCACCAGTCTGACCGGTTCAAGTGCCTTTCTTCCGCCTGGAGAAAGCCCAAGGGTATCGACAATGCCGTCCGCCGTCGATTCGTGAGTCCACACACCTGCCAACGAAAGCATCAAAAGTATCAAATACTGACTTCTAAAACAGCGTGGACGCATGGCCATGCCTTCCGTATGCATCCCCTCGACGAACAATTGAACGATAAGCGAAGCGATACTAACCATCTCTCAAGATCGGCTATGGCAGCAACAAGAAGACCCGCCACATGGCTCCCAACGGCCTGAAGGTGAGAGCATTCGACTGGTCTGACGGAGGGCGCCATAATCTAACAATGTCCAGGCTTTCCTCGTCAACAACACCAAGGACGTTGAGCTTCTGTTGATGCACAAGGACACCTACGCCGCCGAGATCGCACACAACGTCTCATCGCGCAAGAGAATCGACATCATCACCCGCGCCAAGCAACTGGTAAGCACAGATTTATCTCCAGCAGTAAGAAGATTTACTGATCATTTCCGCTTTTACAGGGCGTCAAGGTCACCAACCCGAAGGCGAAGATTACCACCGAGGTCTGAAATAATGGCGGTTGATGTGGTAACTTTATGGGAGTCCGGTTTTTCCTCGTTTTAAAGGCTTGCATGCATGTGTATGGGAAAGGTTCATCCTCTACGGTCTACGGACGGTTCAAGCTAGCAAATTTCGTGCGTGCTAGGGAATGCAAAAAAACACGAATTTCTATGATGATAAAGACAAAAAACACACACTCGGATCTTACTGTCCGACGCTTCCGTCCTTCAACATGTGATTCAAGAAGCACCCGAGATGCCCGGTTCGCTGTTGATCTCCATCCAATCAGGGGTTGAGCTTCGCTTGGTCATCATCGGCGGCCATCGACGACACGTGTCAGCTAACCATATCAATCCACGAGAATAGGACCATCTCGAATGAGCCTGACGAGCTATGTGCACTTTGACAGGAACCACGTTCTAACATTGCAGGGCTGCCTCGAGAATAGGATCGAATACTCAGGGTCTGTTCACTGCAAGTAGTTAGTTAAAACTCGGGAGACCCTGAAATCATATTGCTGTTGCCTAGGTCCTCATTTCCATTTTGGCAACGTCATCAATCTATTGATATACCTCGGCAGAGGAAATATCTAAGCTACGTGGACTGCAAACATGGGTTCGAGGTCATCCTGATTAGTCGGCCTTCATCCTTTTCGGCGAGTCACTTGACTCTTAATGCTCCTACTGTGCCTTAAACATCTGTAAGCGATATGTCGTTTATTCAAAACGGCTAGATCAGTATGAGTAGGACTCGGAACACCTGGAAAGAACCAATATTGTTTGCTGGTGGCAATAATAGCTGAGGATAGAGCAATCAGCAAAACGCGTGTGACTCGCTCTGACTGTGTTGTATCAGAGACCAATGAGACGGACGTCCATTGAATCCGGTTTTCCACTGACCTACCTGTCTTGAAGCTGCCCTCCCCTTTGGGTTTTGATCTTTTCAAGGACATGTTTGGCCTATTTTCCTTTCTCATCTTTCATTCCTTCATGTTTGCTGTCCGTGTCTTTCGACGCTCTGTCAAAAGGGCAGGGGACATCAAAGATATCAGACTCATCTCATATAGTCCATTCTTTATACAGCTATTTCAGTTGTTCTCACGAACTGAGACAAGCAGAGACAGGATGAATTGATGGTGAATAGTCTGGAATCTTTGATATTGGAGCCATGGCAAATTATCTAGGTATCTTCCACATCTTTTCTTTTTCGCCTATCTCTCCTTTTCATCTCTTCAGATGAGATTCTACCGTCTAAGGTTCAATACCTGTAAGAAATAGCAATATGGAAGGACGTTGAATAGGAGGCACGTGAGTATATCAACTTTACTCCTCAGGCCAGTTTACGGAAGCAGTACAACCCTCTTTCGGTGTTTCCATGTTTTCGACTCTGAATATCGCGGTTTGAGAAACTCCTAAGCAAGTGCTCCCGGAATTCTGATTTCCAGGCGCGAGGTCTTCGGCATTGCTATTTTTCTCCTTTTCCTGTGACAGTAACCGTCCCACTCTCTGCTTATAGCATTTCCATCACCTAGACAGCCGCGCTGTTTCCATAACTTTACTTACGTCGTCTGTGTATTCAGTAATTTATTCCTCCTTCGCGAAGATCACCCAAGAGCCAGAAACATAGCACTTTCATACTCCCTCTCAGGAGAAACCACCACACGATGCATCACCACAACACCCCAGCATGCAAAGGCATGTATCGACGAAATCTCACCCTCACGGCAGCCTTTTACGATTCTGACGGCCAGCTGCAGCATAGCGTGATAGCTGGTCCACCCCTAGCAACATCATCATTGTCGACATCAGCTTTAGTATTAGCATCATCAACAAACACCTTGTCGGCATCAGTAGCCTCAAGCACAGCCACGACGAATCTGTTTCCTGAGGAAGGCATCTACTTAGTCTACCGAAACCGTGCCGTCCAGCTCGGAAGTGAACCATGCGAGCACCGGCGGTGTAACATCGCCCGGGTTTGTAAATGCGATGCATCTTCATATGACAGCCATCATCATCACCATCACCATAACAGCAGCCACAACCACGCGCAACAGACAGACCAATACCACCTCCATCATCACCACATCAAACACTGTCCCTCACAGGAATGTGTTGCAACCTGGCTCCACCTCTACGAAGCAGCGGATCAGATTCGAGCTCGTCGCCTGTGCTTTCTCGCTGAGCCGAAGAGCCTTAAGTTGGGCGATCTTTTCGGAGCTATGGCTTTCCATTTTGAGGCTGATATTGAGGAGTACAATCACCACAATAGCCACGCTCAAGGGTATCCTCATCCCCCTCTAGGTATGGATATGGGAGAAACTCCACCTACCCTACGGTCTCGGTTTAAGCTTCGGGATCTAGTGGGTGGTGAGAGAAAAAAGAAGTGTCCCCCGGGTCTTGTCGAGTTTGTCTGCGATACGTGGAAATTGTTCCTTCGACGTGGCGGGCATGATTTCCGATCTGTTACTACTGCATTTGCTGACTTGGAGGATGAAGATGAAGAAGAGGAAAGCGAGACTGATATTGGTGAATGTCTTGCTTTTGGCTACGGTGGTCTACGCATGGAGGAAGAGGAAAATAGGAAGAAAATGAAGAATAAGCGCCGCCACCATAAAGAGACTTCTACATCAAGACATCATAACGTTGATGCGGACAGCATGGACCTCGACGATACCTCCGACTGGGACGATACCGACGTGCCCATAAACCTCGATCCCGCTGGAGAGGTTTTCATATGCAACACTATCGCAGCTGCGATAGCAGCTTATCCCCTGCGGCATGAGATACCTTCCTGTGGAGGAGCCCGCCAAGGCTACGAACAGCATATTCAAGATGGGGATGATGATGATGATGATGATGATGATGATGATGAGAATGTGCAGACTTTCGACTTAATTGAGGATCTCATTAAGGAGGAGTTCCCCAAGTTGAAATCTCAGGATACGAAAGCTTGTGTTCCACAGCCACTGTCTAAGCTTGGCGACAATGCCGCCGGTAACGGAAATGGAGATAGCATGAAGGATGAACAACACACGATGCCACTTCCCTCCACACCGAGCCAGCGTACCGCTCGTCTCAGTCCTCTCGTCCGCACTAGTCCTGTCACACAAGCCCGAGTCCGTCGTCCATCTCACCACATCGACCGCATCAATATTTCGGGCAGCAAGAAAATCAATAGCCCCGGTGGGAAGCACATGCACCTTCATCTCCCACCACCACCCTCTGCCTCTTCTCCTCTTTCTCCTTTGCTTCACTACCACCGTATCAACAAGACGAAGAAACGCAGCAGACGAGATAGTATCGCAAGTGCTGCAAGTAATGTCAGCCAACAGAGCAATAACAGTCACATTAGTACCTCTAGTCGTCCGGCACCGATTATTATCCCGCCTAAGGGCATGGTTATTGGTCGGAGCTTGCTTTCGCATTGCATCAACGCTGATACGAACAACAACACTGCCGCCACTTCGGGCAAAACAACTAGCAGCATGAATCACCTCCACGAGCAGCGTGATGACTCCTATTCTGTCCAGTACGGCGTAGACCTAGCAGCAGCCGCAATGTCAACATCCCCATCAAGACAAGTCAAAGAGCAGACTAAACCCTCGCCCAAACTACACACGCAACAATTGCGAAAACATCACCAGAGACAACACCAGCAAGCTCAACCACGAAATTCACCTCATCACCACAAACAAGAAGAAAACACAAGACACAAGGTCGTCGGAGCTGGAGGTGGAGGTGGTGCAGATCGGCGCCAACGCCGACGCTGGTTGAAATGGGGACGACCCGAGATCAACATGAGCAACGATAAAACTACCAATACTGAGTCAGTTCACCACGGTCGTGCTGGTCTTGTTGGATAACGGAAACACTACTCTGCTCTACCTTACTCAACTCCAACCTAAATCCCGGGAAGGAGGAGGTGTACAAAATAATTTGTATGAATAGAATGAACGAGATTGACCCCGGCCGGGGGGGGGGGGGGGGGGGGGGGGGGGGGGGGGGCGGGGGGGGGGGGGGGGGGGGGGGGGGGGGGGGGGGGGGGGGGGGGGGGGGGGGGGCGC
>MU389041.1:0-31057 GCA_022578795.1 Xylariaceae sp. FL0255 | reverse complement strand
TTAAAATAATTATTATATTAATTTATAAAAAATATATTAATTTTATAATAATTTAATTAAGCTATTAAATTATTAAATTTAATATTAAATTTAGCAATTTTAATTAATTAATTATATTTAAAAAAATTAAATTTTTAAATAAAATTATTTCAAAGCTTTTCGTTTAAAAGTTTATAAAAATTTATAGAAAAAATTATAGTATTTTTAATTATTAAAAAAAAAAAAGTTGCGAAATATAATAAAAATAATAGCTTTATTTTTATTTTTTAAAAATAGATTATAATCGATAATTTAAAAAACTATTTATAATTTTTAAAACTAAATAAAATAGTTAAATTTATTAAGTAATTTAATATTTTTATTAAAAAAATATAATTATTTAGCTATTTTTTTTGCTAATTTTTTATTTATCATATTAAAAAATTTAGTAAATATAATAGAATTTTTTACGTTAAAAGATATAACAGTATTTCTAATTTTTTATATAAAAACGGTTATTTTAAACTTTTATAATTTAATATTTAATATAAATTAAAAAATTTACTAGTAAATTTATTAAATTTAATAGCAATAAATTTAAATAAATCGAAAATATTTATAATATTTAAAATAAAACTTTTAAATTTCGGAATTTTAGTAAATAAAATTTTTTCTATAAAAATTTCTAATTTTTAAACTATTTTAGTAAAATTTAATTAAATTTTTTAAAATAAAAACTCGACTAATAAAAAAATCCAAAATAAGTAAAAAAAGCAAAATAAATTCGAATTCTATTTTTTTAATATTTATAATATTTTATAATACTAATATAACTATAAAATAAATTATTATAAAAAAAAATCTTTTATAGCAAATTATTAAAAACGTTAAAAAAATAAAACCTATAATAAAAATCGATAATTAATATATAATTTTAAATTTAATATTTAAATATTAAATGTATAATTTATTAAAAAATTAAAAAAAATACTATATAATATTAAATATAATATTTTTAATAATATTTTTTAAAATATAACTAATATAATAGAAATTTTAAAACTAAAATAATTAAATTTAAATAATATAATTAAATAATTAATAAAATAAATAAAAGTAAATAGTAATAATAAATTTTTATTACTAATTTTAGGTTTTAAACGTTAAAAATAGCTAAAATTACTTTTTTTAAAAAATCTTTCTAATTTCGTTAGTTTTAAAAAAATGCCCTTTTATAAATCGATAAATTTAATAAATTTTAAAAAACTTTAATAATTAATTTTTAAATTTAAAAAACTAAATTATAATAAAAATAAACTACTATAAATACTAAAATTTAAAAAGGTTTAAAAATTTATAAAAAAAACTTTTAATAAACCTATAAAATATAACTAAAATTTATGCTATTAAAATTTAAACTATATTGTTATAAAAAAATATAATTACTATATAACGTTATAAAACTTTACCGTTATTATTAATTTTTATAAAAAATATTAAATAACAATATTACTATTAATTATAAAATAACACTCTATAATTTTAATATATTTTTTTGTTATATTTTAAATAAACAAAATATTAATTAAATATTATAAAAAATTTGCCTATAAAATAGCTTTTAATTGATTATTTTTTATATTTATTAAATATATAATATTATTTTAGCAAATTTTATACTAAAAAACGATATTAAATTATAAAAACCTAATTATTATAAAAATACGCTAATTAAAATAATAAAAATTTAATATTAATAAAATTAAAATTATTATTATAACTAAATAATAGTAAATAATTTTAAAATTAAATATAAAATATATATAAAAAATCTAAAAATAACTCGAAAAAAAATACTAGTTTTAATATTTAATAATTTATAATTTAAAAATATATTACTAGAGGGTTAAACCTGGCGGTAAACCCTCTTTTATTCACGGGCTCCTTTAGAGGGGGCAAAAACCTTGCTCCAGAAAAAAACCCTGCTCCAGAAACTGCTCCTCTGCCACCCATTTTTGTATAGCAACATAAATAAAATACTATATCTATATTTTATTATTAGTAAACCAATTTAATTTAATATATTACAATTAATATTTTAAAACGATGCCTAAATTTATATATTATAAATCTAGCGGTTTAAATATAGCTAAATAAGCTATAGTAGCCTAAAATCGTATACTATATATTGCAATAACTTATATAACTTTTAGCTACGAAAATACGACTTCTTATTTTTCTAAAATTATAGCAAATCGATTTAGTGTATATCATATTATTATAGTATATTATAGATATAAATTAATTTCGTTATCGCTTTTACTATTTAAAAAGCTTAATAGTAAACTGCTGGCGTTTACGAATAACGAAAAAAATGCTATATTACTATATATATTAATATTAAAACGCGGAAGATTTGTAGTATTTAAAAGTATTATTGAAAGTATTATTAATAAGTTAAAAGCGCGTAAATTATTACTTGTAGAATTTGTGTTAACAGGTTATATAAAAGGTTTTTAGAAAACTTACCTATAGATCTATAAAATAAAATATAATATTAAGGATATTATATAGACATTACTAGAAGATTAAATTTAATAGATTAATAAATATTTCGAATATAAACAGCGTGTTATATTAAAATATTCAATTTAGCATTTTAATAATTAAAATTTAAACAAAACTAATATTAAATTTAGCTATATTATAAACAGTATTATTAGCGTTATTATTATTATAATAGAGTTGCTACTATATAAAGTAGCTAATTTTAGGAACTGCAAGTTATATATTATAATAAGTAGAAGTTTAGTAATTAGCAAAATAATACTGCTATATATAATATTTAAAACGTAGCTTTTCGCTTTTTTTCGCTACTATCGATTTTTCTAAAATTAATAGTAATATATATTATTACTGCTTAAAAAATAGCTTTGTTACTATTGCTATATAAGTTGATTATTTGAAATATTTTAATAAATAGTTTTTCGAATTTTCTAATATTTTCGCTACGGACATAATTAATAAAAATAGCGCAAAATTAAGTTTATAGAAATAGTTTAATATTAATAAATATAGTATTAATATTAAAAATAAAATAAACAGCTTTATTAATAAAAATAGCGAAGTTATACGTAAAAGCAAAATTTGGCGACTTTTAATTATCGATAATTTTAGTAGCTATATTATTTTTGAAACGGTAGAATATTGCTTTTAATATAATATTTTATTAAACTATTTACCGCTATATTTAATATATTTTTTATAACTTCTAGACCTATTTGTTTTTTGCGTTATAAAACGTTTTTATTAGAATGTTTTAATAATATATATATACACCGGTAACGTATAGTTTATACGTTATAATTTTGCTAAAATATTAATTTTTATATATTACGTCGGCTTTTAAAAAAAACTATTAATAAAAGTATAAAAAATAGCAAATTATTAGCTACATAACCTTAACTTTATATTGCAACTTTTGCGCGAAAAATTGAATAATATAGCAATACTATAATACTTAAAGCTTTTGCTAAAAATTGATATATTTATATAAATTAAAAAAGTATTAACGTATTTAAAAAATTACTATATTAATACCAATATTTTAATGCTATTTTTACTATTATACGTAACGCTACAGAAGGTTAATACGATAATAAATTTTGCAATAATAATAAAGTATATTTCAGATTATTTATATATTTTCTACGTTGCTAAAAAAATAAAACTTTATAAAAAAGCAAAGCGCGTTTTTATTAAATTTTCCGATATACTAGTCGATTTAATGCTATACGTTGAATTTATTATAGAAACAAAACGTTTTAAAGCCGAAAAAAATATTAAAAATATGCGTAAAGCGTATTTTTACAACTGCAAATTAGCATTTAACGAAAAGAAGTTACTAAAAGTAGAGTAGTAAATAAATAAAAGAAGTTATAAAATCTTTATTAAATAGTTATATATAGTAAAAAGCATAGAAAACTATTAATTAGCAAATATAAAGTTCTCTTTTAAAATTATTATAGCAGATATAATACCCGATTTTGCTATTAATATATACGTTTCGCTGCCGCCGGAATGGTTTTAATATTCGGCAAAACTACTATCGCAATTTTATAAATATCGGAACTTTTCAATATTGCTAAAAATAGTAATTTTATATAAAAATAACGATAATATAGAAATTATTAACTTATTATTCTATTAAATAAATTATTAAAAAGATTTAACGTTAACGCTAATAGCAAAAAGCTTATAGTTTATCGGAATATAATAATAATACTAAAAGCGGTAGTAAAGGTAATAGTTATAATAATTATAATATATTTAATAGTAGCCTTTTAAGACGTATTAAAACTTTCGATTTATTTATAAAAATATATAATTTAAGCTAGTTAAATTAAAATACTATAAATCTATAGAAATGCATATTTTTAACGTTTACGATAGTGTTATTTATATATATTTAAAGTAAAGGTTGATATATTAATAATAGAATATAGATGCAGTATTTTGTTCGTGTTGTTATATAAAAATGGGTGGCGGAGGAGCAGTTTCTGGAGCAGGGTTTTTTTCTGGAGCAGGGTTTTTGCCCCCTCTAAAGGAGCACGCGAGTGAAAGAGGGTCTACCGCCAGGTTTAACCCTTTAGTAAATATTGTTAAATTTAATTATAAATAAAAAAAGCTTTATAAAATTATAAAAACTATTAAAAATTAAAAATATAGCTTCGAAAATTTAAATAACGCAATTTTTTATAATATTTATATTATAAATAAGCTAAAAATATTCCGAAAAAACGAAAAAAGCTATTAAAAATTTATTAATTTTAACAACAATATTTAAAACTAATTGAAATAATTATATATTATAAAGAAATTAAATATTAATTTACGTAATTTTAAAAAATTAACTATTTTTTTTAAATTTAAAACTATTAAAAAAATAATAATTATATAATTATTAATAATAAAATTATAATAATATTTTTATTTAAATTAGTTTTATTTTTTTTTCTCGTTTTATAATTTTTATTTTTAATAAAATTATTTATTTATTATTTAAAATAATATATTTTTTTATATTATAATTTTATATTATATAAATATATAAAACAATTTTTAAAAATTTATTAATATAAATAATTATAATTATTTAGTATTTTTTTTGTTTTTCTTTTAATATTCGAATTTAGCGTAAAATATATTTTTCCTTTTTTTTCCCTTATTATTTCTATTTTTTTTTTTTTTTCTTACTTTCTAAAAATAATAACTTTGTTAAACAAAAAAAATATTTTTAAAATTATAATTAAATAAAACCTTTAATAAAATCGAAAAAAGTTTAATTAAATTTATTTAATAAATATTAATAAAGCTGTTTAAAATTTTTATATTATTTTTATTAATATTTTTATTAATTAATTTTAAATATAAATTAATATAAAAAATTTATTTATTCATATTAAAAATATTTTAAATAAAATAAATAATAACTAGTATTAATATTAAATATATAATTATTATAAACGCTATTTTAAAAAAATTTTAAAATTTTAATAATAAATAATAATTAAAAAAAATACTTTTTTTAATAAAAAGCTTTGTTTATTTCTAAATTTCGAAATTAATTTTTATAATAATTATAAAATATTAAATTTAAAGCACTAAAAGCTTAAATAGCTAAAATAGAAAAGCTATATATGTTTTCGAAAAATTTCGTTATTATTATATTAAAAAAGCCGCTTTAAATAAATTCGACAAAAATAAATCTAAAAAAATAATTTTTAAAAAAAACTTAGCAAAATTAATTCTATATATTTTTATATTTAATTAATATAAATAAATTAATACTAATTTAAATATAAAAATTTAAATAAATAAATTTTATTTTTTTTAGCTTTAATCTATAAAATTTATTTCTTTTTTTTTAATTTAATTTTTATAATTTAGTAAAATTATTTATATTAATAATATAAAATAATAAAAATAAAAAAACAAAACTAAATAAAATTTTATTAGACTAATTTATAGTTAATAAATTAATTTATAATTACTAAAATTTACAAAAAATATAAAACTAAATTAGTTAAATATTAAATTAAATAAAAAAAATATAAAATCAAATTTTTCTTAGAATATTTTTTATCTAAATATTTCCTATAATTATAGCTATTAATTTTATATATAAAATAAATTATTTAAAAAAAATTAATATAATTAAAATAATTTATAATAAAAAATAAAATTAAAAACTTTATATTTTACCAAAAAAAAAAAAAAAAAAAAAATACTTAACTAAGCAAAAAATAACTAAACTATATTATTTTTATTATTAAATATAATTTTTAATTTATTTTAACGATGTTTAATTTTTTATTAATTATTTATTACTATTTATTATTTTTATTAACTAAATAATTTATTAAAAAAAACTAGCTAATAGTAAATTATTAATATAAAAAAAATTGTCGGAAAATTATATAATTAAAGCTATATAAAAATTTATAAAAAATAAACCTTTTATTTCTAATTTAACGAAAAAGAAATAAACTATATTTCTATATTTATTTTAAAATATTTATTTAATTTTTATTTTTATAATTATACTAATTATATATTTTTATTTTATTAAATAAAATATATTTTTTAATTTATATATTTTTATTTATTTAATTAGCTTTAATTTTTTTCTATGATATAATTATAATTTTTTAAAAATATAACGCCAAAAAATTATAAATAATATATATTTATATTTATATATTACTATTTTTTTAATTTTGTTGTTTAATTTAAATTTATTAATATATAATATACTATTTATAATAATTTTAAAAAACTATTAATTTATATTTATAAATTTAAAAAAAACTAGCTAAAAAACTTTTATTTTATTATTTTTTTTTATAATTATAATATTAAATTTATAAAATTAATATTAATATTAAAATTAATTTTATATTAAAAAATAGAAATATAATTTTTAAAATTAATACTAATAATTAAAATTATATATATTAATTTGTTTTTACGAATATTTTTTTTTAAACAATTAAAAAAAATTAGCTTAAATCGTTAAAAATAACTTTAATAATAGCTATTTTTAAACCAGCTAAATTAATATAATTTATAAAAAGTAATTTGATATTAAATTTTTTTATATTTTAATAAATTAAAAAACTATAAAAAACAGCCTAATAATTTTAAATAATAACGACGTTATTTTTATTAAAGTTGAAATTTTATATTATAATTTATTAATAGTTTAAAATATAAACTATTTTTTTTAATTAAATTTACGATTAAATATTTTATATTATTAACTTATTTTTCTTAACCGAAGATTTATTTTATTAAAATATAATAGCTTTTATTATAATATAAATAAAACAAATTTCTATTAATTAAACCGATTTATTTTCTTTTTTATAATTTAAAATTTTTAAAATTTTCATAAAAAATAAAGTTAAAAATTATTAAATTTTAAGCTATTATAGTTTTGCTATTTTTTTTTATATTTTTAAAAAATATAACTAATTATAAAAAATATAATAAATATTTTAATAATAACTATTAATTATTTAAAGATCGAAATAAATAATATTGTTTTTAACTAATTTTTTATAAAATAAACTATAAAATTTAATTTAAATTTTATAAATTTAATAGCTATTAGTTTTAATAATATTTAAAAATTTATTCCTAATATTATTTTTAATATAAAAAATAATTTAAAGCTTTTTTTTTACTAAATTAATATTTGTTTTTTAAAACTATATAAATCTAAATTTAAATTTTTATTTAAAAATAATTAATTATATTAAATATATATATTTTTATATTTTTAAAAAAGTTTATATAAATTTTATAAAACTAAAAGCTTTTTTTATTTTAAATTAAGCTTAAAATATTGAATAATTTACTAAAAACGAAATTATTTTATTAATAATTTTAATAGCTATTTATATATTTTTTAATAGTAGCATTAATTATTTAACTATTAAATTAAAATTTAGCAACTTTTTTATCGACCGTTTTATTTTAATATTATAAAATAATATTAAACTTTTTACTAATTATTTTAATAACAAAATTTGGTAAATTATTTTCGGTAAAAATATATTTATAAATAGTATTAAAATTTATTAATATTTTGTTATATTTAATAAAAAAATATACTACATTTATTTATACAATTTTAATAATAATATTAAAATTAACTTTAATAAATATAAAAATATAAACATAAATTTTTTTAACGTTTTATAATTTTATTTATTAAAAGTTTTTTTATTTATAAAAATAATAATAATATCGATATAAAAATAGTTTAATAATTAAAATTATAATATTATATATATATTTTATTTTTATTAAATTTTTTATAAACTTGTCGAAATAATTTAAAATTTTTATTTTAACTTTAAATAAAAATATTACTATTTAATTTAAATTAAGATTTAAAATAATATTTTTATTTATATATAAAAAAAAATGCTTTAAATAAAACTTATATTATTAATAAAAACTAATTAAAATAAAAATAATATTGATAATAATATAACTAATTTTTAAAAACTTTTAAACTAGCTTTTTATACTTCCTATTTTTAGATTTAAATAATTTAATATATTTTTATTTATAAAATTTCATAAAAAAAAAAAATATATCTAAAAATAGTAAAAAAAAAACCTATATTAAAGCTAAAGTTTTTTTTATAGTTTAATTAACTTAAATTTAAACTATAATAAACATAATTTTAAATTATAAAAATACCTTTAATTTTTTAAAAAAATATTACTAATATTACTATTGAAGTTTTATAAATAATTATTAATCGTTTTTATAAAACTTTTTTATGCTAATTTTTTGTTTAACAAAAATATATAATTAATAATTAATATATAAATATTATTTTTAACTAAATTAAGCTATATAATTAAAAACTTTTAAAATAAAATCGATAACTAGCTAATATAATAAATAATATTTTTTTAATATTTTATAAATAATTTAATAAAATTATATAAAATTTAATAAATTAATTTTTACTAATTTTTTTATTTAACTAATTAGATTAAAAATAGTATAATATTAAATATAATACATTTAAAAAAAATATTGCTAACTAGTAACGATAAAAAACCGAAACTAATAGTTTTTTAAAATAATGTAAAATTTTAAAAAAATTAATAAAACTAAATATAAAAAAAAAGCTAAAAACCCGAAAATAATAAAATTTAAACTAACTTAACGTTTTTTTATATTATTTTATTAAAATATTATTTATTTTTATTATTATAATAATATTATTATTATTATAAAAATATATATAAAATAGCAGAAAAAAATTAAAATAAAGATAATAATTATATAATTATAATATATTATATTTTTAATATAATTAGTTTAATTTTAGTAAAATAAAAAACGCAAAAAAATTAATAACTAGAAATATAATAAATAAATTTTGCGTTAAACTTTTATATATATTAATTTTTATATATAAATGTTTAAATTATAAAAATTCATTAATTTTCCAATTTTTAATGCTTTTTAAAGGCTTGCGTACCTCACCTTTAAATAGTGTTGGTTATGTTAAGCTTTCATCTCGGACCTGATTTTACTGCCAAGGCTCGGGCATACGTCGAGCACTAGTAACGAGAAATAAAGTCGCATAAAGGTTTAATTGGCAACCTTATTCTAATAGGAAGCCACGCAATATAAAAGTGTGCATTCAATAGCAAAAATTGAAATATGTGGCCGGATGTTAAAAGAGCTGTGTGATGTCTCTTTAACGCAAAACATGGGCATAAACTAGATAAATGTGTCGATTTACTTCATGGTGACCATCTCACCTATATTGGCTGTTTTAACAGTTAACATAAAGGTGGCTTTTTTAGATATTAGATCGGGGTGATATTTGCTTTAAATAAAAATATTTTTAATAGCTAAGCTGTTAAGGTAAATATAATGTTAAAGAAAAATAAAACACATAATTTAATTATACGTAAAATATTATATAATATTATATATTTTTTAATTTCTATTTTATATATATAAATTACCTAGTTTATTGATATTATTTTAAGTAAAAATTTATATAAAAAATCGGAGATTTAAAATATTTGTACTTATTAACTTGCTTGTATTTTTAACTTTTGCAAAATAAAAGTATTACTATTATTATTAATATTAATTTTTAGTATTAAATTTAATTTTTTATTAACCTATTAATTTATTGCGTTTTTATAGCGTTAATTTTTTCGTTAATTTTTTTGTTAACTATTATATTAAATATTAAATTTATTAACTTTTAATATAGCCCATTTTTTAATTTAACTTTTTTATTATTATTAAATAGTTATAAAGACTTTTTAAAATTATGGCTTTTTTTAAACGTTTTATAATTTATATATATAAATATAATTTTGCTAATAACTTAAAGTAAAAATCGGTTACGATATTTATTATATATAAAATTAACCGTTAAAAAGGCGCGTTTTGAAAATATAAATATTGCAATAATATTAAATAATTTTACTACAATAATAGTAAATATTAAATTATATATTTTTTATTTTAACTAGTAATTAAATAATTTCGTTAATTAGTTTATAAATTAGCTAAATTAGCTTATATAAGCTTTAAATTAAATAAATTTTTAGCTAATTTTATTTTTTAACTTATTTATAATTTATTAACAAAGCTATAAATTAATTAAATTAATTATTTTTAACGCTAATTATATATTATAAAAGTCGAAATCGAGTATTTATATTATTTAATTAATAATAATAATTTACTTTTTATATTTCTTTTAATATAACTTTTTTAATATATTAAAATTAACGTTATTATAACAAAATTATTATTAAGTTAATAAATTTTAGTTTAATAATATTAAATTTTATTAATTAATAATATAATTAAAATATAATTTGTTAGTTTTTGCAAAATTAATTATTTTTATAATTAACGTTATAATATTTATTAATAGTTTTAAATTATGCTAAAAATTTAAGTTATATATAATAATATTAATATAGTAAAAAAGTTACGCACTTTTTGTTTAATTTTACAATTTATATTAAAAAATTTCTAAAAATAACTAATATTTTAAAATTTCTTTACTATATAATATAAAAATAAAATAATATTATTAAAAACCTTATCGTATTGCTATAAAAAATAATAATATTTTAATATAGCTATAGATTTTAATTTAATAAATATAAAATTTTAATAACTATAAATCTGTTTTTTAAAAATAAACAACAATAAATTAAATAATTGTTAATATTATTTTCTAATATTTAATTATTTCAAATATATTTTTAATAAATAATTATAATTTATATATATTATATAATATAATTTAATAATAGTATAAATTAATATTTTATAAAATATATTAATAAATTAGTTATATTATTAAATATATATTTATATAAAAAGTTTATATATATTATAAATTTTAAATTTTGCTAATTAATTTAATTAATATAATTTTAAAAAAAAAACGTAGTTTTAAATAATACTTTTTTTGTCGTTAAGGTTAATATTTTGCTAATAGTAGCAAATTTTGCTATAATTTATTAATTAAATTAATGTATTTAAAATATAATTATCTTTAATATTTATTATATTATTAAAAATAATAAGAATCGCTTTTAATATATTAATAAAATTAAAAAGATAGATTTTACATTAAATATAAAGTTATAAAAATAGTTTATTATAAATTGTTTTATAATTTAAAAAATTATAATTATAATTAAAATTATAAATTGCCTTTTAATATATTAAATATTTAAAAATAATAAATAAAAACTTTTAAATAATATAAATTAATATAAAAACTTTATTAATAATTTTTTTAACATAAATTAATAATTATAAATAAATTATTAATTTTAATATTACCGCCTTTCGAAATATTAGCAATTAATTATTTAAATTAGCAGATATATTATATATTATTTAATAAAATTAACAAGTTTTTAAATAATATATTATTAAATTAGCAAAATCGGTAATTAAAATTAAATAATAGTTGGAAAAATATTTTTTAAATTATATATATAATATATAATTAAAAAAACGCTTTATAATTTTATATATATATATATCGAGTAAAAATAAATATAGCTTGCAAAAATACCAAAAAATAATAAATAAAAAAACTTAGAAAATTTAGAAATAAATTTAAAAAAGTAAAAAATTAATAAAATACTTAATTTTAACTAATTAATTAAAATAATTAAATTATAAATTATAAAAAGTAACAATATATAATTTAATATTATATTATAAATAGCTTTAAATATATATTTACGTAGATTATTTAATTTTACTATAAAAAACTTAACCTTAAGTAAATGGCACTTTTAAACCTAAATAGGCCTAAAATAAAAAGCAGTAAATTTAGCTTTTAGCAATTATTATATATATACTTTATTTAATTGCCTCTACTTTTATTTAAAAAAATTAGATTAAATATTATTATTTTGTTTTATTAAAACTTACTATTTTAAAATATAAAAAGGTTTTTAAATAATAGTAATAATAATAATTATAAATATAAAAAACGTTAAAAAATTATATTTATAAATAAAATTAATATTAAAATTTTTATTATAATAGTAAAAAAAGTATTTAAGCTAAAATAAACAGTTATGTTTAAATAACTTTTGCTTTTTATTATTATGTTATATTTATATAAAATAGTAATAATTAATATATTTAAAATACCGTTACATTTATAATATACTTTTTTTTTTTATAATAATATTAAAAATTGATAATTATAAAATAATAATAACTATAATAGTTATATATTTAAATAAATGTTAAGTTATAAACTTTATATAATATTATTATAAATTTAAATTTATATTTATTACTATTATAAAGTTTTAAATTAATCGTTATTATTATTATTTAAAAACCTCGCCGCGTTTTAAAATATATATTATTAATAAATATATATATTATAATAATTATAAACCTAATAATTTTATTATTAAACTATTTAATATAATATTATTAATTTATTAATAATATATAATATTTTATTTTTTTATTTTGCGATATTTTTATATATAAATTAATAACGTTAATTATAACGTAATTTTACTTTTTTTATAATAAATTTTAAAATTAATTTTTTTATATATACTATTAATTTAAAAATTAGTTATTTAAAAAGTTTTATGCTTTTTATTATAAAATTTATATAAGTTTTTATTTTATAATATTTATAATATATTTAATTAAAGTTTATTATTAAATTTAAATGTTTTAGTTAATATATAATATTTTTATTAAGTAAAATAAAACGTTATAATATATATATATATTAAAATTGTTAAATAATTAATTATTATTTTTTATATTTATAATTTACGGTTTTTAAATATTAAAAATACTTACAATTTATTTAATATAAAAAAACAAGATTATTTACTATAAAAAAAAAATAAATATAATTATATTATATAATAAGTTTGTTTTAAAATTAAAAAAAGTTTAAAATTTATAATATTTATATAATTTATTAATAATTATTTTACCGCATTTTTTAATAATAAAATAAAGTTATAATTTTAATATTTATTTAAAATTATAGAAATAGTTTTTTTTTTATAATAAATAAAGATGTTTTAATAAATATAATTAATAAATTTAAATTATTATATTTAAATATAAATTTATCGATTTATAATATAATTAATATTTTTTATAATTATATAATATTTATAGTAGATATTTTTTTTAATATTATTTAAAAAAAATATAAATTTTTGGTAAAAATTAAAAAACGTATAAATCTATAATAATAATTTTATAAATAAAAATAAGCTTAAATCGAAATTTAAGTTGTAAGGATTTTTAAAATATAAAATTTATTAAAAATACGAGATTTTTTTAGCGCTATAAAGGTTTTATTTTTTAATTAAATATAAAAATATATTAATAAAATAAATAAAATAAAAGTTTTTTAAAATTAAAAATTTATATTAAAATAATTAAATAAATAATTAGTAATATTTTTTATATATATTTTATTATATAATTTTAAAAAAGTTTTTGTTATATTTAAAAAAAATTTATAATTTATTAATTATAATAATAAATTTATATATATAATAAAATAAATAAATTAATATAATTAAATAAACTAATTAAATAAAAAATATATATTTATAAAAAACGTTATTTAAGAATTTAAATTAAAATTTTAAATAATATAACGTAATTAATAATATAAATTTTATAGTTTTATATTTTAAAAATTTTAATTTAAAAATTAAAAATCGTTTTTTCCTATATTTTGCAAAATCTAAAAATTTTAATTAATATTTAGCGATTATTTTACGAGTTTTTATTCGATTTTTTTTAAACTATTTGTTGAAATTTAGTTTTATAATTATTTAGCCCCGACAAATAGTTTAAAAAAAATCGAACAAAAACTCGTAAAATGATCGTTAAATATTAACTAAAATTTTTAGATTTTGCGAAATATAGAAAAAAACGACGGTCATTCTTCAAACTAGAATTCTATGTAAAAAATGCAGCCCCTAGCTATAGCGCAGCCAGCACAGGCCACCCACGCTAAATTCTGGGCTGAGTTTTCTAAGATAAAAGAGGCGCGCACTTAAAGAGTAAGTTAAATTTACCTCCTCGATTTAAAACATATACCTTAATATATAAATATTATACTGTACCTTTAGGCTACACCTACCAATTTGCTAAATAAAAAAAAAAAAACTGCTTTTATTAAAAATTTAAAAATTAAAAATATAGATAAAATTTTATAACATATTATTATTTTAAATATGCTATTTTAAGTAAAAAATAGAAAATTTTTAATTTTATACGCTTTTTATAAACAAATATAAAACTATTAAATAATATTATAAAAAATTTAAATAAAATATATTAAAAAATATTTTAGAAAAATTTAAAAAAGAAAATTACTTAAAAAAAAAAATATTAAAAAACTATAGCCGCCTAATTATAATAATTTTTAAAAATATAAATAAAAAGATTTAGCTTTTATTTTAATTATTATAACAATTATTTATATAAATAATAATTTTTAAAAATATATATATAATTTAATATATATTTATAAATAAGTTGTTTATAAATAACAATTTTTAAAAATTGCAAAAAGCTTTATAAAAAATATAAAAATAATAATATATATAAAGCTATAGTTAATTATTTAAAAGATATATTATAAAATTTTTATAGCATTTAAAATAATACTATAAAAATCGGTGGTATATTAAAATAAATAGCACTCCTAGACCCAAATAAGCCTAAGATAAGGGGCAACAAACTCGGCTTTTAGCAATTACTATATATATACCTTACTTAATCGCCTTTACCTTTATTTAAAAAAATCAGATCAGATATTATCACTTTGCTTTATCAGAGCCTGCTATGTATCACTAGTGAGTGTATATACCGTGACACAGGCCATATGGTTGAAGCAGTACATATGACTTTGAGAAGGGACTAGTCTGGTTTACTAGAGAATATCAGACGGAAATGGCAGATATCCAACAGCGTCCACTAGTTCATTTCGATGAGAGCAGGGTGTCTGACTGGTTTCAATATCTCAGTGTCTCGCTAAGTTTTTTACTGCCTTGGTCGCACCCCAGCGTGATCAAGAGATCGGGGTTGTACGTCTGGACACAGTGCTTCACTATCACCATGTGTGCGAGTTGGCACGACACACGATTATGACAAAGCAAAGCAAAGGTATTACGTTCATTCCTTGATATGCATGCTAATTGACTGATGAACTCACATTTCGGAAGCATCATCGTGCTTTTTCAGTCGCAAATGCCCCCGCCTACTCCTGATACTCATAAACCACGGCTCATGCTCCAACATGAAGCGGCTTCGGCTTCGCCCCTGCTCGTGTCAAAGTGAGGTTGACAGGGATATAATCCTCTGTCACAATCGCTTCACCTGTAATGCGGGGAATCATGGTTAGTTCACGATGCTATGAATCATCAGGATGAAGAGAAAAGGACCAATCGGGGTTACAAACCAGTTGCCCACTTCAGCTGCCAGCCCTGACTATCGTTGTCGAGCGTCGGGAAGGCCATCCAGCTACCGCCGTGATAATTGATCAGTTGGTCGGCCGGTGCGATCTGGAACGTGTCGATGTCCAAGACCTGGGTCGATGAGAGAGGGGGGATGCCTCCGTCCAAGTTGACAAACTGCAGCAGGTCGGGATCGCCGTAGAGGCCGATGGCGTGGAAATCCGTGGTATAGGGCCAGATACTGAATCCGACGCATGTATCGCACGCCTCAGAAGTTCTGTTGGTCTGGAAGACGGTGATGGGCTCGCTGCCGTTACTGAACTCGCCCAGACTCACACCAGCAGCATCAGTGGTGATGAGCTTCCCGTCAAGCTGCTTGAATGTCCTGGGGAGGAGTTAGACTACTCCAAGCAAGCGGGAACATGACGCATCGAAGCCTTTTTGGGGACCACTTACGTGCCGATCTTGATGTTGAAGAGCTTGGGGACTGGTGTGGGGGAAGCTGCGACTTGACTCGCGGCAAGGCCGATGGCGACAATGATAGTGATCAACTTCATATTGGCGCCTTGTACGCGGTTGCTGATCAAGAATGTGTGAATTTCTTGATTAATTCTCAATACCCGTGGTTATCAGGTGTAATATGAAATTAAAGAGAGAGAAAGCAAAGGGTGGGATAATTAGGGAAGGCAGTAGAATTGAGGGATCAGGTGTCATTCAAGTAGGTTTTGACGGTGCGCGCAGATCTAGTCAATTTGTGTCACGCTCGGAATTGAAGGCAAGAGCGAGGCTCAATCATCCAACACAATGGGTGAGTCAAGTTCGATGCCCATTGTTTATACGTTGGCCACTTGCTGTAATGAGAACGGATGAAAAGTGAGAACGAGGGGGTGTTGAAGGATTCAATAGGCAGAATGAGTGAATGGGAAAATAAACAGAAAAGGAAACAAACATGCTACCTCATTCATACTATCTATTCTCGGAATGTGGAAATTGACCACATGTTTTTCGCAACATAAGTTACGGTTAATGGACGGAGGCATTTTGCCTATGATGCCGGTGATGCAAGTTGACCTCCGAAAGGAAGTCGTGTTCTTTCTCTGAAGTGACACGATAAAAACTATACCTCCATCCAATCTGTACCTTTTACCCAACTTCTGGATCTGTAATACCGTACTCATCGTCATCAATCCAATCTGGGTGTCGGAGGAGAAACATCGCCCGTTTGCTATTTGTGAGTGAATGTAACTGCGAATCACAACTGAGACAATTGCCTAGAAAGGAAAAGGCCTAGAACTGTCACAGTCTAGCTAATTGAATACCAGATAATCGGGAGGCCAGACACAAAAATGTTACCACCCAGCCAGTTACATAGCCACGTTTCATTACCCACCGGTCTTGCTAACATCTAGTCGCGCACAATGGGTATTTTCGAACACCAGTGCAGACCTCTACTGTCGTGACAATTCCAGTGCCACGGTCATGTAGATGATCAGGGGTGTTATCCTCCCAGCTGATGCTAGGGTGCCCCTCTAGAAAGCAAGGAAAGAGTCGAACAGTCTGGTAGGCCTTTCCCTTTCATATGCCTGTGTAGTTGCCTTCCCGGAGATAATATCAGCCCCACGAGATCCAAATACTGTTTCAGTATTACGGCTTCACGATGCCCCTTAGGACCAAGTCGCAGTGATTAATTTCCATTCATAAACTCAAGCCTGCATTAGATATAAATCGGCCGGTTTCTCGGCGGGGTAAGTTTCACGCCCGCAACGACGTCACCTGAAGTGATAATGGCATCACCGAAAGTTCGCCGGCGACCATATGATAATATGCAATCAAGTCCTTGAGCCAGGACAGCATATGAGGCGAAGTCCAGTATCCGGTAGTGTAATTTTCAGCTGTAGGCATCGATCTGTCCTTAGCATGGTATAGATCTTCTCGTTTATACGGTGTCATTCATCGTGCATTCCAACGAAAATGAGATCGCTCAAGTGATTGTCATTCTTCGGAATCAATCTGCTTGTGGTTTCTGTCTCATTTGGCATAGGTCATCCACCTCGAATTTCCAGATTGAGATTCACAGCACACCCTCTGAGAAGAACTACTCAGTAATCCGTACTACACCTACAGTAATTATAGGTTGCGTAGAGTGGCCCCTTGCATAAGAGCGCCCCTTGCACAGGGCTACTAGCGCCACGCAAATCTGCCGGCAATTACCACCGGCTAAACTCCAATCGGCGAGTAGCTGCCAACCACCGTACCTGTTTCATTTGAACTTGATGGAAGGTCAGAGCTGAATGAATTTTGGTTGAGTTGAAGATCTTTCTTCACAATAATACAGCTGACCGACTCTGATCTCAGTCGTTCTCCGGTCCAAGTCCTATTCGAGATCCGGGCGGCAACCGTGAGACGGCATATGCCATCATGACTATGGCGTCGGGTAGTAGATCTTGGGAGGGAATTCTATTCAGCAGGGTTCTTCATAAGATGCTGAAGAGATCTATACCCTCATGAGTCCTATAAACATAGAATGGAAGTCTAGTCATGTCTGAATCTATGTGAAGCCCGAGCGGCAGCCAAAAACCGTGAACCAGACACAATTGACGTTGCGACTAACGCCCACTTTATCTGACGCCTGCACCCCAAAAGTCGATCACGTCCGAGATATACTAACGGTGATGTGGAGGGAGATATGCGGCCGCTCAGGGGTAGTTACGTGTCGCAACTCGTGGCCCCGTACAAGTTCGGCAGAGATTGGTACTAGAGGAATGAAAAATCGTGGGGCTTGGAGTTTATAAGACATGGGTTCTTCTAGCTCAATTAGATGCCCGACGGTGCCTCCCGTCTCATCACCTGCATATCCCTCCCGGTATGTGCGGGCGGATCGCCTGAGTAATTGAGATTAGTTCCGGCACTTTTGAAACAAACAAAGCGCATTCATCATTACAAGCCTCAATTGACGTAAAGGATGTCCGACAACCTTATGACAGATAATGGGCGAATCTGCGGCTTGAAAGCTCCGCCAGTGGATAAGCAGTGATTATAAGCTTTCCGCGGCTTCTGTCAACGCGTCACTGATGCGCACAGGTAATAATGTAGTGGTCCGTCCAACATGCCATACCAGAGATGTTATTCTTGTCTTCGTTCTCATTGTTTCTTTTGTCCTCATCGTTGTCTCGATTTCACCAAAGAGAATTTCTCGATTCTTTGTTAATGATCTCTTCTCATTTGATTTCACCGCTCGACCTTGTCATCATCTCAGCTTCTACACTGCAAGCTTCCTCACCTGCCCATCTCGGTCATTTCCTCTACCTGCCCGGTCACCGATGCGAAGAAGCTTAAACAGCAGCAAGTCTGACCAATTTGCCACGATGGATCTTCATTCTCTATTCGACAAGATCGGTTCCGCCCTCAATCAAGTCGCACTCATGGAATATACCGACCGTATCCTTTACACGTCATGCTGGGTTATCCTCATGCTATACGTCATCGCAACACTTCGAGTCTTCTACCGCAGAAGCTGCATCGGCACCTCCATGTGTTTCTTATTCGCCTGTGTCCTCTGGATTGACTTCACGATATTCAACTTGTGGTTCTTCATGCCGGCCTTGATGTTGCACCTGCGCCGTTTGGCAGACACATATACGGGCGACAATCTAGCCCTGCTACAATCGTTATTTACAAGCGAAGCGGCCGAGGACTGGGCCCTGATGATGCTTGGATGGTGTAAGTGATTGATACATGTTTTAGATTCTGTCTAGCACCGGAGTTTTACCTGTACGACTTCGTATTGATCGCCAAGAGCCCGAAGAGCACATGTTTCACCCCCTTGTTAGCCGGAAAAATACATTACTGACATGATCTTTTCTCCATTAGTCGGGAGTTGCTTGTCCATATCGAATGCCGTCGGTATTTTGCAAGCTGAGGGCTGTGACGCAATCGGACCGCACTCTCATTGCAAACACGCCCATTTCTTCATCAAGTTCGTCTACAAGGTTCGCGACTATACCGGTCTGGACTTTAGTCCATGTCTACCTCTCGATACGAACGAAATTAGGATGACAAAGCGGAAGAGTTGGCTGTTTGCTATCCCACGATGGGTTCACTCCCGCATCTCACAGGCGCCGAAGCCGTCGGTCTATCCCAGCGCAGCATCGGAAAAGCAATTGCTTGAACAGGAAACGATCTCGGGATGAATGGCCTCGTGTTTCACCGGTTTCGACAAAGGATATATCTTTTCCCAAGAGATATCGTTTGCTTGATAGTGTTCTATTACACACGGAAACGCCGTCCGGTGACGATCTGTTTGCTCAATTTGCGTCGTTATGTTGCCGCTTGATGCATTAGTCGGAGCCATTTGCTCACAACAAGGTTCTTGAACTTCATGCCATCGAGGACTGAGCTGCGAAATCGAACTTCGGCCTCAGCCCAACCACGACAGGGGCGCGAGAAGGAGCATGGACTCCCGCGCTCTGGGTCCACACCGCTTCCTTAGGTGACCGAAGCACGAGGGATCTGGCTAACATCACACAAGACTGAAAATCACTGGCCAAGATCTAATATGCAGTTCCACTAGAAGGCCAGATGCATGTATCAGACGATTGCGCGCAAGGCTAGAAAGCGATCACGATGCATTTCGCTCACCAACATGTTTGCCACCAGAGAGCTAGAGAATCATAAAGTTACGCGACTACTATTTGCGAGCAATGTAAATTCCGGGTGGGAGATCTTCTGCGGGAGGACCGTAAGGCACAGATGGCTCTGTTATACGTAGATATCTGGGCTCCAGAGCTGTTAACGAATTAATGTCGATTAGTCTCTACACGTCATATCTATCCGTCTCACATTTTACAGGCCTATACGTGAAGTAATTGAAGTGCGCTGGCAATGCCGTCCCATTTAGATCCGAGCAAGCCATGCCGACGAACGCACCGGTGAAGCTTCCGTGTACTTGATGGCCACCGCACTCATCTGACAGGATAGACGCATCGAATACCGGCCCGATGCTCTTCCATTCTTCTTTTTCATAGGCGTATAGAAACTGCAGATCTCTCCCGCGGGTAGTCAGCTTGAGCCTCACCTTGCCTGTATTGGGAATCTGTACAGGTGCCTCTGCGAACGGAAACTTCAGTTTTCCATCGGGCCACGAAGCCTCCGATGTCATGATTAACAACTCGCGTTGACCGTCCGAATGCGCCGTCACAGTGAGGTAGAAGAAATTGTATCGGCTATAATACGCCGTGAGACCCGCGAATTGCCTCTCGTCCGTCGGCTCGAAGTCAATTACTGTCTCGGCGTCGTAGGAGAAATGTTCTTGCCGCCTTGCGACAAGGGACTGCTCGAACCAGGATCCAATGGATTCACGGCCGAATAGTGTCAATCCTTTAGAGTTGTTGTTGTGATTGAGCGACCATAACCGTTCGAGTTCGGGCGTTCGCAACCATTGGAAGTCTGTGTGTAAGTCGCCACCGTCGAATGTGTATGTTTTTGCACCCCAGTATGACTCGTCATTGCGTGCTGAGGGTAGATCGACGTATAATGATGGAACAGGTCCGTTCTTGACGTATAGCCAGTCGTTGTCCCCCCAATACGCCTCCTGGATGGCCGTCTCGCGGCCAAGGACACAGCGCCGGTCTTGTGTTGTCGGACGGCCAGTTAGGTGTACCAGATACGTCTTCCCATCTGGGGTGTCAACGATATCGCCATGGCCCGCACGTTGCAGAGCCGCTAAAGGGGCATCCTTGGATGATAGAATATGTTTTTGGGGATGCACCTCATACGGGCCCCAGATATCCCTCGACCGAGCAAGCGTGCACGCATGATAGTATCCCGTCCCGCCCTCTGCCGTCAAAAGATAATACCAACCATTCCGTTTATATAGATGTGGTCCTTCAACAAGGTCCAGCTCCGTACCGGGGAATATGTTCTTCCGGGGCCCAGCCAATTTTCCAGCTTCGGGGTCGAATTCTTGCAGCTCGATGCCCGCGAAGGCGCGCGGGCGCCGTCGGTGATCTTGAAGCATGTTTACGAACCATTTCTTGCCCGTGTCCGGATCGTGGAAAAGCGAGGGGTCGAATCCCGACGAGTTAGTGTACACCGGGTCGGACCAATGTCCAGTAATGCTGGGCGAGGTGACAATGTAATTGTGCGTGTCCTTGAATGAGCCGTCTTTCCGCTTTACGTCTGTGTATACGAGCCAGAACTTTTCGCCATCGTGCGTCAGACAAGGAGCCCAGACACCGCAGCTGTCTGGGTCGCCGCGCATGTCTAGCTGGGCAGCGCGGTTGAGTGGCCGGGCTACGAGCGTCCAGTTGGCTAGATCCCGGGAGTGATGGATCTGGACACCCGGGTACCATTCGAAGGTCGATGTTGCGATATAGTAGTCCTCTCCGACCCGGACAATGGACGGATCCGGGTTGAAGCCCGGTAGGATCGGGTTGCGGACTTGCGGCATGGTACTTTTCTTTGTCTTGGAGCTCCGTTACATGCCCGAGAAGAGATAGATTGGTTCGGGGTAATAAATACTATACATGGTGGGGAAGGTTGGAGAGGAGTGGTAGCTTTCCACTGCTGAGAGACCTGCCCCGCACGAAGAACTGAGCGGATGGGCAATGCTTCCCAACTTCGGAAGACCGCCTGGATTTACCCGTTGCGGCTCGGACATGCATGCTCCGGATGGAGATCCGATAGGTGCCGCGGTAGGGGGTTTTGCTGGCAGATCTCGAATTTCAATCTCCTTTCCTTGTGGCGATGATTCAATGACCTTTTTGCTTACTTAGGCCTCCACTACTGTGAGGTGAACGTTAAACTTATCTCAGTAGGAAGGAAAGCACATTTAGATCGTGAAGGATCTGAAAAAATTACAACCAGAGTCTATTGTGTACTAACTATTTGCTCTGTCCGAATCACTTCGCAACCAGTATGGGACTCTACAAGACAATAGACCCAAACAAGTATTCTCAGAAACAGTACACCAATCAACTAGCCTGCATAACTGCACGTCACCGACGTAGAGCTAACAGTTTTACATGAAGTTAAGACCGTATCGCCCTGCTTGATATCGTAGATCGTCGCCCCGGTAAGATCAGCTTGACCATCAACCATCGCATCCGTAAACGTGACAGAATTAAAATCAACGAACGGCACGAGAGAGTTGCCCTGCTGGAAGTCCTCGACGATCCACTCCGCATTAGTCTGGCATAGCTGACCGGACTGGTTCTCGAAGTCGTGTGAGACGGTCTGTCCCGTTGTGTGGTTCTCGATGGTTACTGTGCCGCTGGTCTTGCTCGTCGTCGCCACGCTCATCGCTACGGTGTCCCCGGCGGAAATACCGAACCCGGTGAAGTCGTAGGACTGCTCGCAAAGAGAAAACAAAGATGCGGTTAGTCTTCCATCTTCTCAATATATAAAAGAGGGAAAGGTGGATTTAATTGAGCTTACGTAGTCTGGATACCACTCGTACCAAGTCGTATACGACACGGCACCTGCCTCAAGGTTCATGTCGATTCCTGTTTGAAGAATGGCCGTCTGACATGTGCTACCATCGATGCCAACCCACGCTGCTGCTGAATATTTTCCTGAATTGCTTCCGCCTGGGGGAACTGTGGGTTCCGGGACCACTATAGTTCCTGATACTGTAGTGTAGCCGGTACCTAGAGTGCAGAATTCAGTGAGCAACTTTTATCACTGGCTGGCTTGAGCAAGCATAGAAGACGGACCAACTAATACAGCCCCAGCCCAGTTCTCGGTGTATTCATTGTTAGGTTCGAGTATCCCGGCACTAGCATCAACAGACACTGGTCGAGGTAGTCCAGTCCGACGCAGGCCTCTGTCTACACTTCACTTGCGATTTCGGCATGTCCCAGGGGCGGCAAGGGTTGTGCTCGCGAGCAGAACGGTGCTGACACTGGCGATGATGGGAAACTTCATGACGGCAAGGAGACAGAGAGATGTAGATCAGAAATAATAGTAGACACCAATTACATGGCCTCCTAGAGATAGCATCAAGCCATCTGGCAGCAGGCGATCCTCTCATCATATACATCATCACATACTCCCTGCCAAGGCAGCCATTATCTCTGGTTCACAGTGAGAATGGGAAGTAATATATTCCTTGTCGTGCATGACGCTTGTGGATCTAAATCTCGTCATGCATGCTGAAAATGTTGGTAGCTTATTGGGGTGCAATCTAGCAAGACTGAAATCTGTGGTTCCTAGACCAGGTACGTCCTCCTCAGCCGGGAGCTGCCAAGCCGTAGAGAATTGATTTCACTTGGGGATAAGGATGCCTCCAACAGATATTGGCGATGACGTGACTTGTGAGGGCTAGGCGTAGCTGGTACCGCTGACGGCTCCCAATTGGGTCCTGGGAGAAGCCAATAGAAGGCGTCGGGTAAATTTGAAAGAGCTAGGTAGCAGTCGAAAGCGGAACAACTGAACGGCTATTCTACACACCCAGGGCTTAATGATTGAAATAGAGTGAAAGAGTCTGCCAGGAATAGAAAATTGGGAGCCGAGACTTAGATCATTCGCCCATCCCGGCATATAGCTTAAACAATAATAGCGAAGCGGTCAGGCGAGACTCTAATAGGAGACATGGGCACGAACTGACCCATAGGTCAATTCAAGGACGCTCATCTGTTTTCACGGTCATTATCTGCGTCTGTGCGCAGATGTAACAGCTCTTTTTTTTTTTTTTTTTTTTTTTTTTTTTAAATTTTAGAATAAGTTATAGTAAATTAAGTTTTAAACTGGGAAACACCAAATAGCTTTGGTTTGTTAGGCGAGGTCTTTCGTTAGAAAGAAATACTTGCTAAGTGGCTATGCTAAGTTAGCTGCTGCCAGCTGTAGGCTTTCGTATGCCTCTATAGCATTTAAAGGCCCTCCTAGGCACTTCTAGGCCTTATAGGCCTACATACGCATTCCCAGGCACTCCCAGG
Organism: Xylariaceae sp. FL0255; assembly: GCA_022578795.1. Taxonomy (NCBI): domain Eukaryota; kingdom Fungi; phylum Ascomycota; class Sordariomycetes; order Xylariales; family Xylariaceae; species Xylariaceae sp. FL0255. The sequence goes on along the minus strand of MU389041.1, from coordinate 6,081 downwards.
CCTCATAGGCCTCCACATGCACTTCCAGGCAGTCCTAGGCCTCATGGGCCTCCACACGTACTTCCAGGCACTCGCAGGCACTCTATGGGCCTCGTATGCCTTCATGGGCCTCGGAGGGCCTTGCATGTTTCTATAGCCCTGAGAGGGCCTCGCATGCCTCCATGACACTCGGAGGGCCTTGCATGCCTCCATGGGCTTCGCAGGCATTCCCAGGTACCTGCAGGCCTTAAGCCCCACAAAATCGAGGCCTGCAGCCAATAAGCATGCATTTTCTTTTTGACCAATCAGAGGCTACGTAGGATAGGTGTGCGAAATCGAGTTCTTAAAATTTTAGCTGATTTAAGAGGGCCTACCTTGTACGCGGCCTACTTGTAGCCAATTAAATTAGTTACAGGCCTTATCGCCCCACAAATCAGGGCCTATAGAATTAGGCCCTGCAGCTAATAGCTATCGATTTTCTTTTTGACCAATCAGAAGCCTAGATTTAAAAGGTTCTGGTATAGATTTTTTTTCTGTAACGGGCGCGAGTTTAAGCTAATCTTTCTAACGAAAGACATTTAATTAAAATAAATTTTTTTTTTTTTGGAAAAAAAAAATGGGCTTGGTGGTGGTCAGAATCGTTCGCGCACTTTTGGAAACCCTACCAAAATATATTAAAACTTACAACTTTCAGAAACTCGTCAACTTACTACCTTTTCGTAAATGAAATTGAGGCTGTAAATAATAGCTATTTTGAAGTTGGCAATATTAAATTTGTTATTTTTTTTTGCGCTATATAGTTTATATATTAATTTATATATATTTAAATTAATTTAATTAATCTATATTTTAATTTATATTTTTATTTATATATTTATTTTTGTATTAATTTAAGCTTAGATTTTGATAAATTTAAGCTTAATAGTTAATTTAGCGATTTTTTAAAACTATAATATTATTAAATTACTATAGTATTAAATTAAAATTGCGGTTAATATTTTTTATAGTAAATTTTTAAAAGCTTTTTTTTTTATATCTTTTAAAACTTTTTAATTTAATATTAGTACCGTTTTAATATATATTTTTATTTATCTAGCTAAAGTTTCGATAAAATTTAATTCGAAGTTATTATAAAAATTTTAAAAAACGATATTGCTACAATCTTTATGCTATTTTTTAACTATTTTAAAAATATAGAATAAATTAAAATTTTGCTAAATAATAAACTTTTCGAATATATATTTATAAATATTAGTTTTAATAATAGGTATAATTTAAGTTATTATTTCGATATATTTAGCAATAAATATTTTGCTTTTTTTATTTTTAAAATTGTTAATTTTTATAGTATATTATTTGAAATATTTAAAACTATCGTAGTTTAAAAAAGTTATAATATACAGCTTTTTTTATTTTTTAAGTTTAAAAAGTAGATTAATATCTATTTTTTTCGAAAAAGCGAGTTTTTTTTTTTTTTTTTTCTTCTTTATTTTATTATCGAAAGGTTTAATAATTTATTATATTTTATAATCCTTTTTTTTTTTAAAAAAACGTAGCGGCGATTATTAGATTTAAATTTAAAATATAGTTAATTTATAAAAACTACGCGTTTTCGCTAATTTTTTATTTATTAAAAGCTTTTTTTTTCTTTTTTTATATAAAAACGACTTTATTACGTATAATAAGTTGCGAAAATAAATCTTTATTAACTTTTAAATACGGATCGATATTTAAAATATATACTACGTATTAAAATATAGTATATAAAATTCTATTTATATTAACGCCGGTTTTTTCGAAAAAGCTATATAACAAAAAATAATATATTTTATATAAATTTTTGCAATTTTCGTAATAATAATTCGTTAATTTAAAATTAATATTATTTAATTTCTGTTTATATTTATATATTTTTACTAATTTAAAGTTATTATTAAAAATTTTAAAATTTAAATTATTATATAATATAATATTATTATTAAAAGCGAAAATTATAGATTTATTAGCCTGTAATTTAAAATATTTCGTATCTAATAGCTTTAAATATATTAAAAGTTTTAAAAATCTGCTTATTACTAATTTTAAAATTATATTTATTAATAAAATATTTTACTCCGTAAACTATAGCTTTTTTAGAAATATCGTTAATATTAAAAAATTCGCGAATAATTTCGGATATAATAAAAAATATAGCTGTTAGGGAAAAAAATAAGAAAATTTACTATTATAATTTCTAGTTTCTAAATATTATAATAATATAAATAATATTAATAAAGTTTCAAAATTAATAATATTATCGTTAAATAATATTATTAAAATTATTATAATTTTAATAAAATTGCAAGCCTAGGAATTTTAATTAAAAAGCGCTATTTTGTAATTATAAAAAGTACTACTTTATAATTTAAGTTTTTAAAATTTAATTTACAGATATCTACGCGCAAAAAAAATACCAAAATCGATATTGCCGGTATCGAATTTATTATTATTTATAGCCTCAATTTTATCTACGGAGAGGTGGTGGGTTGACGAGTTTCTGAAAGTTGTAAGTTTTGGTGTGTTTTGGTGGGGTTTCCGAAAGTGCGCGAACGATTCTGACCACCACCAAGAATGGGCAACCCGACCCAACCTAAAAAAACCCGACCCAGAAAAACCCGACCCAGAAAAGCCCGACCCACAACCCAAAATGGGTACCCGAAAAAACCCATGGGCTTTTCCGGGTACCCGTCGGGTACCTACGGGCGAACCCTAACCTAGACTAGTCCTTCCGTAGCTGAAAAGTATTCGGGTCTCTTGACTTACCGAGTAGATGTGCCAACTAGGTGAAATGTAGCCTCAGCAGGGTTTAAAAGAGAGTCTACCTTAACACGGGACCAGAAAGAAGGTTATGAGAGAAAAAAAAAAAATTATATGCAAAGAAGTCCAATTCAAGGACATTATTGATTAAGAGGTCAGAAAAAAGACTAAAAAGAGAAATCAGATGATCTGACCCGGGCTCGAACCGGAGACCTTCAGTGTGTTAGACTGACGTGATGACCAACTACACCATCGGACCAATTGTTGAAATCGCACCGGTTTATTTTTAAACATATTCTATCAGCAAGTGCGCCATCGGAGCTTCTGGGTAGCTGCCCCACTATCTGCTGCATGCACCGATACAGCCAAGGATCATGCCAAAGCCAAATTGTTCCCACAGACCTGAAATGGTATTCTACACAAGGCAAAACAACGATTCAACTTGAAGCAATTCCACTCTATTGAACAGTGCCCACTACTTGTATATTAATGCCGTTTTCATGGAAGCCCCCTCACGGTCCTGAGGAAGAAATTCATAGCGAGCTTTGTTCAGGTGTCAATTTCAGAACTCATCAGCTGCAATTGCAACTACCATCAAATTTGATTTCTGTGAGTCAAGCTTTGATTTCGAAACGGTATTGATCTTGAAGTCCGGTTGTATAATATAGCACAGGCTCAGTCCTACAAAACCCAAGCTTCCCAATTGTGTTATGGACCAGATACTGAAAGCTCATAGGCTCGAGTGAGCTTTCAAGTAGTTCTGCCATGACCTCGATATTGTACTCTTGTACTAAAAACAATATGCAACCACCCAGGACGCCGCACAAATGTATTAAAGATATGTATGTATGTCGAAGTTTTACTCATCCACCCATCCTAAGATATTCAGGAGGCTGTTTCGAGGGTCTCCGTACGTGTCGGTCAAGAGGTCTCTTTTCCGTGCCGCCATGACTTCAGGAGTGTTTTGTTGTGAGAAGATTCGATCAATTGAATTCGACTCGCGGCTCAGCTGTGACTTGACATACGAGCCTACAAGAAAACCAGCTCCTACTGTAGCTACTATAGGCAACAGTCTATACATCAAAATTGTTAGTTGACAGTTTCTTGAGAAAAGCTGCAGGCTCGTCTGGAACACACACTTGGAGGCTAGAGGACCAGATTTCGGTAGGGCTTGCATTCGAACGCTAGGCGCGGGCTGAGTATTTGCGGGTGCATGCATTATCGTCTTTTCTTCCGCGAAGTTATACTGAAAAAGGTAGCGACGCGTTACTTATGTGTCTGATTTGTTTGAATTACTAGATGAAGGTGGTGATACGTGTGAAACAAGAGAGCCATATTGAAGCAGCTTGTACGCTAATATACAGAATTCTGGCTTGGCTTACAGAATTATGATACCACTTGCTGATTTTTCCTCCTTGTTTCCTTGGTAGCCAATATGCCGATCTGCTGGTGTTATATGGGGTGATTCTATCTTGAGGCTACTTTTCCGGCTCGCCCCGAAATATCTTCCAGCTTTAGCACAGCCCCGCCGTCATCCGACTATGGTACCATAAAGGTGAGCCCACCGATCCTTTAACTATCATTGAATTATCACCTGACTTTCAAACAACTGACATGCTTCAAGACATGGCAGTTATTTTTGTCGGGCTCGATAATATATAGGTAATTCAAATCATTTTATAAAATTGGAAAAAAAAAAAAAAAAAAAAAAAAAAAGGATCTAGCCTATCATATACTTAGAGACAGCTTTAAGTATAGAAATCTGTATAAAATCATGTGTTATATATTTTAGTTGACTCTGATATATAGGCTATCTAGTTCCTAATTTACCTGCGAGCCTTGCAGCTATCTCTTCATGAGACTCGTAGCGCAGGCTCCAGCCGTTATTGTCATGCAGCTTAGGTAGGCTGAAGCCAGCCATGTATATGTGTACCCACAGATACATAGAGGTAGGTAGAGGCTCGTTGGGTCAGGTAGAAGCTATTATTGCGCGAGAGGCTTTGGGGTACTAGAAACAGATAGACAAGTGGAAGCATACGTAATACTGGAATTTGTATTACTGACACAAACCAAGTTCATTGTGTCTGTCGTCGAGCAAACACCAATGCAAGACCACCCTGGCGAACAGCCAGTATAGCAACAGGTATTCGAGATGCAAGGCCAAGGATCGGAACAGCCGGTATCGTCTAAGCATGAAGCTCCTGGGCAGTGAGATACACAGCCAACAGTCTCGACGTAGGCTTGATCACAACTATACTGACATTCTGTCGTAGATGCTGATGTGGTGCTCATCGGGCTTTGTGAATTTGTGGTTGGAGAAAGTGTTGTGGCTGGAGTTGATTGGGCTATTGACGGCGTAGAACTTGGAGAAGCGCTTCTGAAGGGAGCCAGTCAATGCTTTTGTCTGCATAGAAAAAGAGGAGACCTTGGTTGGTAGGTACAGGTTCAAGAGCAGATTGACTCACACATGGTTATTCTCGTTGGTGTTATCATTTCTGCCAAGTACAATACCCAGGACGGTCCCAACGATTGCCAATATTACCACGAGGACTATAGTCTTGTGCGATGCTGGTGGGCTAAATACCACATGTCCGACATTTTGCGCTCTCGTTCTCAGGTCCGTTAAAGGTCCGACGTGTTGGTCTCCCACTCCCCTGTGATCGTTTGCAAGGTAAGTTTGTTGGCCATCACTGCTCAGAGGTTGCAGTCCGATGGTGCTGCCTGGTTGTGTAGGTATCTCAGAGTTATCGGTCGATGACATGATAGCAGCTGCACAACTAGTGGCCAGATGGAATTAGATATCTGAGTGCCTTGCAGTGGAGTGGTGCGTGGGAATACGTGTCGTAATGCAAGTGTAGGAAATAAATATAAAGTTACCTCCTCTTCAAGTTGAATTATAACACATGGCAAAATGGAAATCGACGGCTATATCGTATCTTTTTTTGGCCCGGTTTTGCCCAAACGCACATTATCAAATATGAGGCTCCAAATTGACACTACTGCCTTCGGTAGCTGCAGCCTAGGGGGGCTGTGTCCTAAATCTGTACCTACATATGTGGGAACGGTCCCAGGAGCCTAGGCGCATAGGAAGGTTGACTTGGGCTGATTCGAGACGTCCAAACAAACTTCAGAAAAATCTATGAACTGTATGACTAAGTCTCATATAGCTAGAACCAGCACTCTGGTACGATCCCTACTGAACTAGCCTTTCCTTGGGGGGGCGGGGCGGGGGGGGGGGGGGGGGGGGGGGGGGGGGGGGGGGGGGGGGGGGGGGGGTGGTGGGGGTGGGGGGGGGGGTGGGTGGGG
>MU389040.1:0-31246 GCA_022578795.1 Xylariaceae sp. FL0255 | reverse complement strand
AAATAATATTTAAAATATTATTAAAACTATATAGTTAAATAAAAAAATAAAACGAAAAAAACATAAAAATATATAAAACATAAATTTATATATTTAATTATTTTATATATAAAAATTAGAAAATATTAATTTAATTTAAAAATTAAATATAAACGATTTTTTAAAAATATAAATATTATAAAATTTAATAAATAGAATAGACAAATTAAAACGATTAAATTAAATAATAATTAAATATTTTAAAAAAAGCAATAAAATAAAATAATTAATAAAAAAATTAAATAAAATTTATGTTATAAAATTATTAAATTTAAATAAAAGCTTTTTAATAAAATTTAATATAAGTAAAATTTTAAATATTATATTAAAAATAACTATAAAAATAAAATTTATAGTTATATATTATTAAATAATATTAAATAGTTATTATTTTTTTAATTTTATAGTATTAATTTTTATTAACGTTAATATTAATTAAAAATTTAGTAAATATTATTTTTAAATAAATATTAAATAAAGCGTTAAAATTTAGTTTACTGTAATTTATAAAACGTCGTTTATATATAAAAAAAAAATTAAAAAAAATTATAAAAGATTTTACGGTATATATTTAAAAAATAAAGGAATTTTTGTAACGGTTTTAATATTACGTTTTAAAAAAATATAGCAATTATATTTAACGTCGTTATTATTTTATAAATAATTAATATAAATATTATAAATTTGAAGAAATTTTAATATAATATAATTAGTAAAAAAACTACGCTTTTTTAGATAATTTAAATATAATTAACTAATTTTTTTACCGATTATTTAAATAAAAATAACAAAAATATAATAATTAAAATTTAATTTTATAATATGCTTAATTTTATAAAATAAAAAATTTTTAATAATAAAAAAAATAAGTAAATATTTTAAATAAATTTTAGTAATAATAAAAAATAAATTAAAATTAATATTTATACTAATAAAAAAATTATAAATTAAAAAATATAGTTAATATTATTAATAAAATAAACGATTTATAAAAAAAAAAAATATACTAATACAATTAATAAAATTAGCTATTATAAATATAAATAAAATATAAAAAATATAACGATAGAAAAAAAAGTAGAAAAAAAAGAAAAACAAAATATTTATAAAATAACGGCAAAAATATAAAATTTATATAATTTATATATTAAAAATAAAAAATATATTAATATATAAATATTAAAATATAAGTTATTTATAAATAATTAAATCGATATTAAAATAATAAAAATTAATAAAGTTTTTAATTTAATTATAAAAACTAAAATATTTAATATAAAACGTCGTTTTTAAAATTAAACCGTAAAATGATAAAAAAATTAGTTAAAATAGCTAATAAAAATCGAATTTTTTTTTAGCTAATTAAAAAAAAATGGAAAAAAATATATAAAAAAACTAAAAGTCAAAAAATTAAAAATTTAAAAAGCTATATTTTGTAATTTAGCCGAAATAAATAGAAAAAATAGATTTACAAACTTAAAATATATAACTAATAACTATCGATTTTTTTTTTGGCTAATTAAAAATTACGTAGTATAATAAATATAAAATTTCGAAAATTAAAATTTTAACTAATTTAATAAAACTTATTTTATATATAATTTATTTATAATTAATTAAATTAATTATATATTTTTTAGCTTTATAAATAAATAAATTTTGTTATTATAAATTTATAAAATTAAGCTTATAAAATTAAATTTTATAGCTAATAGCTATTGATTTTTTTTTTAACTAATTAGAAAGCTAAATTTAAAAGGTTTTAATATAGATTTTTTTTCTATAACAAGTATATATTTAAGCTAATTTTTTTAACAAAAAATATAATATTAAATTTAATTTTTTAATAAATTATAAGCTTAATAACTAGTTATTAAGTTTAAAATTATATATATTAATAATCGACTTTTATTAAAAATTTTATTTTTTTAACGTTTTTAGCGATTTGCTATAAATAATTTTTCTTTTATAATAATCTATTTTATAATTATATTAATATTATAAAATATTGTAAATATCGAAAAAATGGATTTTGAATTTATTTTGTTTTTTTTATTTATTTTAAACTTTTTTGCCGGTTAAGTTTTTATTTTAGAAAATTATATTAAAATTTTAATAATAATTTTTATAAAAATTTAGTTATATTTTATTAAAATAGTTTAAAAATTAGAAACTTTTATAAAAAAGGTTTTGTTTATTAAAATTTTAAAATATATAAGTTTTATTTTAAATATTTTAAATATTTTTAACTTATTTAAATTTATTATTATTAGATTTAATAAATTTACTAGTAAATTTTTTAATTTATATTAAATATTTAAATTATAAAAATTTAAAATAACTTTTTTTATTTAAAAAATTAAAAATATTACTATATTTTTTAATATAAAAAATTTTAATATTTTTATTATATTTATTAAATTTTTCGATATAATAAATAATAAATTAGTAAAAAAAATAGCTAAATAGTTATATTTTTTTAATAAAAATATTAAATTAGTTAATAAATCTAACTATTTTAGCTAATTTTAAAGATTATAAATAGTTTTTTAAACTATTAATTATAATATATTTTTAAAAAATTTATTAATAATAGCTATTTTAAAAATTAGAAATAAAGCTATTATTTTGATTATATTTTGTATTTTTTTTTTTAATAGTTAAAAATATTATAACTTTTTCTATAGATTTTATAAAAATTTATAAATATTTTATAAATTTTTATGAACTTTTAAATAAAAAATTTTAAAATAATTTTACCCAAAAATTTAATTTTTTTAAATATAATTAATAAATTAAAATTGCTAAATTTAATACTAAATTTAATAATTTAATAGCTTAATTAAATTATTATAAAATTAATATATTTTTTATGAATTAGTATAATTATTATTATAATATTTAAATTAATTAAATTTAATAAATCATTAAAGTTTTGATTTATTTAAAATTTATTAAAATTATTTTAAATTATAAAAATAATTTATTATTTAATAAAATAAATAATAAACTTTTTATTTAGTTTTTAATAGTAAACGTTTTTTAAAATTTTAAAATAGGCAAAAAGTTTAAAAATTAGTTAAAACTATTTAAATTTATTAATTAAATTAATAATTTTATTAATTGTTTTTTTAATTTAAATTTATCGTTTTTTAAAAATAAAAAATCGAATTAAAAAAAAAATAAGCAAAAACGTAGCTATAAAAAAAATAATAATTAGCTTAAAAAAAATAATAAATTCTCGAATAAATTATTTAAAAAGGTTATTGATTAAATTAGTTTTAATTTATATATTTTAGTTAATATTTCGAACTTTATATTTAGTTTTTTATATTTTATATTTTTAAACTATTTTATATTAATAAAATACTTATTATTTTAAATATTATACTAATTTTAGTAAAACTATTATAGTAGTTATAAAATGTAATAGACCTATTTTTGTAATAGTTTAAAGTTTACTAATACGCGGGAAATTCTTTATTAATAGTTAAATAGTAAATAAAAAATTTAGGTTTATATAATATCGTACATTTTGTAAACGCTATATTTACTTATTTTTTTTTTTTTTAATTTAATATTAATTTATTAACTTAAATTGTTAACTATAATATCGTTATTTATATATATATTTTTATAATAAATTAAATTTTTTTTCAAATAGTACCAGCAATAGCTTTATTTTTAGTTATATTATTTTTATTTATATATTAAACGTTATATATAGCCTTTGCTTATATTAATTTATAGTTTATATATTATAAATATTATATTTTATATATCGCTATTATATTAAAGTTTTGCTTTTATCGACTTATAATATTGTATATTTCTTTAGTATTAAAAAGTCGCTACTTCCATTAATATTAATCAGATTTGTCAAGCCTAAAGGCAGGAATTCGGAATTGCCTACCTCTAATATAGCATTAAAAAATCGCTACCCTTATCTACGGCATCATCAGAGTCACCACCTCTAGAGGTATCAATCGGAATTCGCCCACCTCCATAGGCAATATCGAAATCGCCGCCCTCACCTCTAATATATAGGTTAATATATTTAAAATAAATACTAACAACGGCTTTATTTTCAAAAAAATCAACGTATAGTTAAACAAACGCTTTGCGTATACAATAATATACCTTTTACTATATATATTAAAAAAACTCGTATACATAACTCACCCTCTAATAACTACAAAAACACGCCTATATAACTTATTTTTAGAAATTAACCTATCTGACTTAAAATTACCTACTTTTAACGCCATTAATTACGCTAACTATTATAAAAATCGCCTTAGCAATAGCCTTATTAGCGCTAATAATCTAAGCCACTACGAGGTATAATAGCGTATATCTACTACTACCGTTATATTAAGCCCCTTTTTCTTCATTTTTTTCCATTAATATTTAAGCCCTATACCTTCAGAAAACATTCTATAATCAAATATACAAGAATAGGTTTTAGTAAATAAATATATATAAATACTATTTCCTAGTATTACATACATTAGACTTAATTACTCTAATGTATAAAAGCTATAACACACATTTATTAACACTTTATTATTATAGCTGTATTATATATATTTATATTGCCTATATTACCTATATGTAGTTTAAAAGCCTTGCTTTCTGCACCTTTGCTATATCGTTACGTCACTTGTTTTTCTAATTTCGCCGTTATGCCAATTTCCTATACAAAATCAGCTTTTCTAATAAACCTCACAAATATGCCTTTTTAAAAAGCAGTTAATTTATCTCTATATACTATTAATATTACTATTATTATATATATATATTTATACCTACGCATTTAACTATATTAATTATATATATATACTTTAATATTACTATTTATATAGCTATTATTAATTGCTTTTATTTTATTTAACGTTTCTGTTAATAATATTATTATCGATATATCTTGATTTTTATTACAAAAATGGATAAATTAGGTCAATTTACGCTATTTTAGTTATTTTAACAAAATCCAGCTTTAAAAAAAAAAAGGTAGTTATAAAATATAATAAACCTACTTTTATAATAATTTAAAATTCACTAGTATACAAGAAATTTTTTATTAATAGTTAAATAGTAAATAAAAAATTTAAGTTTATATAGTATTATATACTTTATAAGTATTATATTTACCTACTTTTTTTCCCTTAACTTAATATTAATCTGTTAACTTAAATTATTAGCTGCGATATTATTGCCTATATATATATTTTCGTAATAATAGTATTATAATATTAAATTAATAATATTTATAAAATATAATTAAAGCAATTTTTTTAATTATATTAAATATAATTTTTTAAATAATATGTATATTACTATAGGCTTTTTAAAGTTTAAAAAAGTCGAAAAAATTTAAATATTAGCATATATTATAAAACGTTAATATTATTTTATAATATTTTTTAAAATATTATATATATTTAAATTTAATATTGATATTATTTTAAAAATATAATATTATATTAAAAAAAGTTATATAAAAAAATTAAAGCTATTTAATAAAAAGAAAACTTATTTAATTATTTTAAAATTTAAAAATAATAATTTTTTTATAATTTAAAAAAGTATAAATTTCGATTAATAATTTCAAATTTAAAATAAAATAATAAATATTTTAAATTTTAATTATATTAAAATAATTTATTAAGTTTTTAATATAAAAAAACTTTTAATTTTGCTAATAAATTATTTTAATAATAAGATATTTTTTTTTATAAAAATTAAAAATATTTTATTAAATTATATTTTAGCTTAATTTTTTAATTATAAAATATTCATTTTAAAAAAAGTTAATAATATTAAAAAATTTTAGATTTTAAATTTTAAAGTATTTTTTTTTCGAATAAATTTTTTTATAGAAATTAAAAAAACTAAAATTATTGGCATTAATTTATTTTTGCTATAAATTTTCGAAAATACTTTTTTTAGTAAATTAAATTCTTTTAAACGGGAGATTTTATTTTATAATAATAGTTTTGCTTTTAAATTTATCGATTTAATTTACTAAGTATTTTTTCGAAAAATTTTATAGCTATATTATAAATTTAGCTATTAAAATTTAAAATTATTAAAAAAAACCGCTAAATTAAGCGTTAAATTATTTAATATAAATATTATTTAATTAAAAAATTTTTAATATAAAATTTATAAATTAACAAAAGCTATATAATAGTTAAATTTTACTATAATTTTAAATTTTTAACAAATTTTAAATATTATAAAAAAAAATCTATTTATTATTAAGTTTTATTTATATAATTAAAAATTTTATAGCTTTATTTTAATAAATTAAAAGTTTTAAAAATAATAGATTATTTTATTAAAATAAAAAAATATTAAATATATATTTTTAATAATAAAAAGCTAATTTAAGTTTTTTAAAAATCGCTATAATTGCTATTTTTTTTAATTTTAATTTTATTAAAATTTTAAAATTTATAATAAATTAATAAATAATTAGTTATAAAATAAAAAAATTAAATTTATTATTTTATATATTTATATTTATAAAAAAAATAAATTATTAAAATAATCGATTTAAATTATTTTAAATTAATTATATTTTATATTTAAAACTTTAAACTTTTTAAATTATTTATAATATTATATTATAAACTAAATAATAAATTTAATTAATTATATTATAATTATTAATCAAAAATTATTTTTTAAATAGTTATTTTTAAATAAATTAAATTTAAATTTAATATTTTATAAAATTAATCATTATAAATTTATAGTTATTAGTAATAATTATACTATTTTTATATTTAAAAAAAAATAATAAAAAATTTATAAATTTATCGATAAAATTAAAAAAAGCAAAATTTTTGCAATTTTAGATAATTTAATTTATTTAATTTATATTTTTAAATATTATATAATATTTAAAATAAAACTAATTAAAATAATAAAATTTTTAATATTTATAAAAATATTTATTAATAAATTTATTAATAAAAAAAATATTAATAGATTTTTTATTTAAATTAAAGATTTTTTTTTTAAAAAAACTACTTTAAATTATTTAAATAGCTTTAATTTAAATATTAATATTAAGTTTTAAAATAAAAACTTTTTTTAATAATATTAAGTTAAATTTAAATATATTATTATATTTTAGGTATTTTTTTTTTGGAAAAATTTAAATTTTTTAATCTTATTTTAAATTTATTTTTTATAAATTTTTTTTAGCAACTTATTATAATAAATCTATTTTTTATAACTAATATTAATAAAAATTAATATAAATCTATAGCTTTTTTAAAAAAAAATAAAAACTTTAATAAATTAGTTAATTTTGGACTATTTTTTTTAATAGTTAAAAAATCTTTTTTTAAAATAAATTTTCCTATATATTTAAATTTTATATAATATTTTATTTATTAAATTATATATATTATAATTAGTATTAAATTATAGTTTAGATTGCTATTTTAAACGTTAAAAAGTTTTTTAATAAAAAAGTAGTTTATTATATATAAAAATAAATTTCGACAGCTATTATTTATTAAAACTTTGAGATTTATTATTAAAAATAGTATTAAATAAAAAACTATTAATATATATTAAATATTAAAACCTAAAATTAATTAATAAAATTATATATATAAATTTAAATTTTGCTTTATTACTAGAAATTTTAAATAAATTAAAAATATTAATTATAATAAAACTTTTATAGCTATTATAATTTTATTTATTTAAAAAATTCTTTTAGCTTTAATTATTTTAAATAGTTAAATAATTAAATAAATAGACTTTATAAATATATTTTTATATAATAATTTATAAAAAATAATTTATTTTTTATTTTTAAATATATTAAAAATAATATTAAAAAATCTAAAACTATTAAAATTTATTATAAAATATAGTTATAACTTTTTTATAAAATAAATTTTAATAATTTTTAAAGCTTTATATAATTTAAAATAAACTTTTAAAATTTAGTAAAAAAAAATTATGAAAATTGTAAAAAACTTCAGTTTTTTTTTTCTAATTTTAAATTTTTTAATATATTAAAATATTAGTATAAATTATTATATTATTATTTATATTAATAACTATTTTATTATAAAACTAGATTTTATTTATATTAAAGTTTTAAAAATTTAATTAAATAAAAAAATTCCTATTGAAAATAGAAGCTTTATTACCTAGTTTTTAAAAATTTTAATTATTTATAATATAATTATTTAAATTTTATATTTAAATTAAAATTAATATATTAAATAAATATTAAGTTTATTAAAATACTATTTTTAATAAATTTAATTTATTTTATTAATTATAAGCTATTAATTTTTAACTTAAAATAATATTAAATTTTAATAAATATTATAATATATATTATAATAATTATTACGATATATATATATTTTAAAAAAAACGTATTTTATAGAAATTAAACATTTTTTTCGATATTTAAAAAGTACTATAAAATTATCGATTTGTTATAAAATAAATTTAATTTATCTATATTTTAAAGATTTTTATTTTAAAAATTTCTAACTAATTATTATAATAAATAGTAATTTTATCGAATATAAAATTATAGAAAAATCTATTTAAAAATACTTAATAATTATTATAAATATTATTATTGCTTAAAAATCGAAAAAAGCTTTTATTATTATATTATTTATTTTAAAAACTAAATTTATAATTTTTATAAAAACTATTTATAAAATAAAATAGTTATAAAAACTTTATTAAAAAATTAAATATTTAATTATTTTGCTAATTATTATATTTTTTAATAATATAAAAATTATAAAAATTTTAAAAAACTTTAAATATTATAATTATATAAAATATATTTTAGTAAATTTTTAATATATTTAATAAAATATTAATAGTAAAATTATTGCTATATTTTATTTAAATATAACAAATATACTAGCTAATAGCTTTATTAAATTATTAAATATAATTAAATAAGCTTATTTTTAATAATTAGCTAAATTATATTATTTTATAATTTTTAAAAAAAAAAACTTATCTATTATATAAACCTAGATTTAATTTTTAATTAAACTATTTTTTTGGAGTTTTTTTTTTATTTTTATTAGCTTTTATTTAAAAATTTTAAATATTAATGCTAAAAAAAAGTATTAAAATTATAGAATATTATTTTATAATTAATAGTAATATTACTATTTAATATTTTTTATTATAATTAATAATAATAATAAAACTTTATAACGTTATATAATAATTATGCTTTTTTATAGCGATATAGTTTAAATTTAAATAGCATAAATTTTAATTATATTTTATAAAATTATTAAAAGTTTTTTATTAAACTTTTTAAATTTTTTAAATTTTAGCATTTATAATAGTTTATTTTTACTATAATTTAGTTTTTTAAATTTAATAAATAATTATTAAAGTTTTTTAAAATTTATTAAATTTATTTATTTATAAAAAAGCGCTTTTTTATAAAAAACGAAATTAAAAAAAGATTTTTATAAAAAATAATTTCGGCTATTTTAATATTTAAAACCTAAAATTAGTAATAAAAATTTATTATTATTATTTATTTTTATTTATTTTCTCGATTATTTAATTATATTATTTTAAATTTAGTTATTTTATTTTCGATATTTTATTGTGTTGACTGTGTTTTAAGACTTCTATTTTGGAACTTTTTTTTGGTATTATATGGTATTGGACTCGACCTTTTAACAATTTTGATAATAATTTTTATAAAAATTTAATTAAATTTTACTAACATAGTTTAAAAACTAGAGATTTTTATAAAAAAAGTTTTATTTATTAAAATTTTGAAATTTATAGGTTTTATTTTAAATATTATAAATATTTTCGATTTATTTAAATTTATTATTGTTAAATTTAATAAATTTACTAATAAATTTTTTAATTTATATTAAATATTTAAATTATAAAAATTTAGGGTAATTTTTTCTATATAAAAAGTTAAAAATATTACTATATTTTTTAATATAAAAAATTTTAATATTTTTATTATATTTATTAAATTTTTCGATATAATAAATAAAAAATTAGCAAAAAAAATAGCTAAATAATTATATTCTTTTAATGAAAGCACTAAATTAATTAGTAAATTTAATTATTTTAGCTAATTTTAAAAATTATAATATATTTTTAAAAAATTTATCGATAATAGCTATTTTAAAAATTAGAAATAAAGCTATTATTTTTATTATATTTTGTAATTTTTTTTTTTAATAGTTAAAAATATTAAAAATTTTTCTATAAATTTTTATAAATTTTCGAATAAAAAGCTTTAAAACGATTTTATACAAAAATTTAACTTTTTTAAATATAATTAATTAAATAAAATTGCTAAATTTAATATTAAATTTAATAATTTAATAATTTAATTAAATTATTATAAAACTAATACATTTTTTATAAATTAATATAATAATTATTTTAAAATATTAAAAAACTATTATAATATTTAAATTAATTAAATTTAGTAAATTATTAAAGCTTTAATTTATTTAAAATTTACTAAAATTATTTTAAATTTTAAAAATAATTTATTATTTAATAAAGTAAATAATAAATTTTTTATTTAATTTTTAATAGTAAACGTTTTTTAAAATTTTAAAATAAATAAAAAGCTTAGAAATTAGTTAAAATTATTTAAATCTATTAATTAAATTAATAATTTTATTAATTACTTTTTTAATTCGAATTTATCATTTTTTAAAAACGAAAAAATCGAATTAAAAAAAAATAAACAAAAACGTAGCTATAAAAAAGGCAAAAATTAGCTTAATAAAAATAATAAATTTTCGAATAAATTATTTCAAAAAATTGTTAATTAAATTAGCTTTAATTTATATATTTTAGTTAATATTTCGAATTTTATATATAGTTTTTTATATTTTATATTTTTAAATATTATTTTTGAACTATTTTATATTAATAAAACGTTTATTATTTTAAATATTATATTAATCCTAGTAAAACTATTATAATTTTATAATATTAAATTAATAATATTTATAAAACGTAATTAAAGTAATTTTTTTAACTATATTAAATATAATTTTTTAAAAAATATATATATTACCGTAGGTTTTTTAAAATTTAAAAAAATTAAGAAAGTCTAAATTTTAATATATATTATAAAACGTTAATATTATTTTATAATATTTTTTGAAATATTATATATATTTATATTTAATATTAATATTATTTTAAAAACTTAATATTATATTAAAAGAAGTTATATAAAAAAATTAAAACTATTTAATAAAAAGAAAATTTATTTGGCTATTTTAAAATTTAAAAATAATAGCTTTTTTATAGCTTAGAAAAATATAAATTTCGATTAATAATTTTTAATTTAAAACAAAATAGTAAATATTTTAAGCTTTAATTATATTAAAATAATTTGTTAAATTTTTAATATAAAAAAGTTTTTAATTTTATTAATAAATTATTTTAATAATAAAATATTTTTTTTTATAAAAATTAAAAATATTCTATTAAATTATATTTTAGTTTAATTTTTTAATTATAAAATATTTATTTTAAAAAAAGTTAATAATATTAAAAAATTTTAAATTTTAAATTTTAAAGTATTTTTTTTTTAAATAGATTTTTTTAAAAAAATTAAAAAAACTAGAATTATTAGCATTATTTTATTTTCACTATAAGTTTTTAAAAATATTTTTTTAGTAAATCGGATTTTTTTAAATAAAAAATTTTATTTTATAATAATAATTTTATTTTTAAATTTATTAATTTAATTTATTAAATATTTTTTCGAAAAATTTTATAGTTATATTATAAATTTAGCTATTAAAGTTTAAATTTATTAAAAAAAACTATTAAATTATTTAATATAAACGCTATTTAATTAGAAAATTTTTAATATAAAATTTGCAAATTAATAAAAACTATTTAACAATTAAATTTTACTATAATTTTAAATTTTTAACAAATTTTAAATATTATAAAAAAAAATCTATTTATTATTAAGTTTTATTTATATAATTAAAAATTTTATAGCTTTATTTTAATAAATTAAAAGTTTTAAAAATAATAGATTATTTTATTAAAATAAAAAAATATTAAATATATATTTTTAATAATAAAAAGCTAATTTAAGTTTTTTAAAAATCGCTATAATTGCTATTTTTTTTAATTTTATTTTAATTAAAATTTTAAAATTTATAATAAATTAATAAATAGCTAGTTATAAAATAAAAAAGTTAAATTTATTATTTTATATATTTATATTTATAAAAAAAATAGATTATTAAAATAATCTATTTAAATTATTTTAAATTAATTATATTTTATATTTAAAATTTTAGATTTTTTAAATTATTTATAATATTATATTATAAATATTAATAAAAAATTTCTTTTTAAATAGTTATTTTTAAATAAATTAAATTTAAATTTAATATTTTATAAAATTAATTATAATAAATTTATAATTATTAATAATAATTATACTATTTTTATATTTAAAAAAAAATAGCAAAAAGCTTATAAATTTACTAATAAAACTAAAAAAAGCAAAATTTTTGCAATTTTAAAGAATTCAATTTATTTAATTTATATTTTTAAATATTATATTATATTTAAAATAAAACTAATTAATATAATAGAATTTTTAATATTTATAAAAGCTATTTTAATAAAATTATTTATTAAAATATTTACTAATAAATTTATTAATAAAGAAAATATTAATAGATTTTTTGTTTAAATTAAAGATTTTTTTTTAAAAAAGCTAATTTAAATTATTTAAATAGTTTTAATTTAAATATTAATATTAATTTTTAAAATAAATTTTTTTTTAATAATATTAAATTGGATTTAAATATATTTTTAAATCTTGGGTATTTTTTTTTAAAAAACTTTAAATTTTTTAATTTTATTTTAGATTTATTTTTTATAAATTTTTTTTAATAGTTTATTATAATAAATTTATTATTTATAATTAATATAAATAAAAATTAATATAAATTTATAGTTTTTTTTCAAAAAAATAAGAACTTTAATAAATTAACTAATTTTAAACTATTTTTTCTAATAATTAAAAGCTTTTTTTTTAAATAGATTTTATATAATATTTTATTTATTAAATAATATATATTATAATTAATATTAAATTATAATTTAAATTGTTATTTTAAATATTAAAAAACTTTTTAGTAAAAATATAGTTTATTATATATAAAAATAAATTTTAATAATTATTATTTATTAAAATTTCAAAATTTATTACTAAAAATAATATTAAATAAAAAACTATTAATATATATTAGATATTAAAATTTAAATTTTATTTTATTATTAAAAACTTTAAATAAATCGAAAATATTAATTATAATAAGATTTTTATAACTATTGCGATTTTATTTATTTAAAAAAAATTCTTAACTTTAGCTATTTTAAATAGTTAAATAATTAAATAAGTAGATTTTATAAATATATTTTTATATAATAATTTATAGAAAATAATTTATTTTTTATTTTTAAATATATTAAAAATTATATTAAAAAATTTAAAATTATTAAAATTTATTATAAAATATAATTATAACGTTTTTATAAAATAAGTTTTAGTAATTTTTAAAATTTTATATAGTTTAAAATAAGTTTTTAAGGTTTAATAAAAAAAATTTATTAAAATTGTAAAAAATTTCGGTTTTTTTTCTCTACTTTCGAATTTTTTAATATATTAAAATATTATTATAAATTTAAATATTATTTATATCGAAATTTTAAAAATTTTAATTATTTATAATATAACTATTTAAATTTTATATTTAAATTAAAATTAATATATCAAATAAATATTAAGTAAATTAAATTTAATAAATATTAAATTTATTAAAATATTACTTTTAGTAAATTTAATTTATTTTATTAATTATAAACTATTAATTTTCAATTTAAAATAATATTAAATATTAATAAATATTATAATAAATATTATAATAATTATTATAATATATATATATTTCGAAAAAAGTATATTTTATAAAAACTAAATATTTTTTTTGATATTTAAAAAATATTATAAAATTATTAATTTATTATAAAATAAATCTAATTTATCTATATTTTAAAGATTTTTATTTTAAAAATTTTTAGCTAATTATTATAATAAATAGTAATTTTATTAGATTTAAAATTATAAAAAAATCTATTTAAAAATATTTAAAAACTACTATAAATATTATTGTTATTTAAAAATCAAAAAAAGTTTCTATTATTATATTATTTATTTTAAAAACTAAATTTATAGCTTTTATAGAAACTATTTGTAAAATAAAATAATTGCGAAAATTTTATCAAAAAGTTAGATATTTAATTATTTTGCTAGTTATTATATTTTTTAATAATATAGAAATTATAGAAATTTTAAAAAACTTTAAATATTATAATTATATAAAATATATTCCAGTAAATTTTTAATATATTTAATAAAATATTAATAATAAAACTATAGCTATATTTTATTTAAATATAATAAATATATTAGTTAATAATTTTATTAAATTATTAAATATAATTAAATAAACTTATTTTTAATAATTAGTTAAATTATACTATTTTATAGTTTTTTTAAAAAAAAAACCTATTTATTATATAAAATAAATAATTATATTTAATAATTTAATAGTTATAATATTTATTTATTAATATATAATTTTATATTAAAGTAAAAGTTTCGATATAAAATTATATAATATATAATAAACCTAGGTTTAATTTTTAGTTAAACTATTTTTTTTTAAAGTTTTTTCCTAATTTAATTAGTTTTTTTTTATTTTTGCTAGTTTTTTTTAAAAGTTTTAGGTATTAATATTAAAAAAAAATATTAAAATTATAAAATATTATTTTATAATTAATAGCAATATTATTATTTAATATTTTTTATTATAATTAATAATAATAATAGAATTTTATAGCATTATATAATAATTACGCTTTTTTATAGCAATATAGCTTAAATTTAAATAGTATAAATTTTAGTTATATTTTATAAAACTATTAAAAATTCTTTATTAAATTTTCTGGATGTTTTAAATTTTAACGTTTATAGCAGTTTATTTTTATTATAATTTAGTTTTTTAAATTTAATAAATAATTATTAAAAATTTCTTAAAACCTATTAAATTTATCTATTTATAAAAAAGCGCTTTTTTATAAAAAACAAAGTTAAAAAAAAATCTCGATAAAAAGTAATTTCGGCTATTTTAATACTTAAAACCCGAAATTAGTAATAAAAATTTATTATTACTACTTATTTTTATTTATTTTATCGATTATTTAATTATATTACTTAAATTTAGTTATTTTAACTTTAATATTTTATTATATTAACTATATTTTAAAACCTTTATTTAATATTATATAGTATTAGATTCGACTTTTTAATATATTATATTTATAAAAATCTTTTTATATTATTAAAAAATTTTAATAAAAAGCTGCAAAATATCCTATTTAATAATTTTTATATATTTTTATTTAATTTATTCTGGTATTATTTTATATTATAATATTATAAAAAACTATAATATTGCAGCTATTTTATAAATTATTAAGATTTTTAATATTAAAATAATATTATAAAACTTTTGCTAATATCGATATTAAATTCTTATTTTAATTAAAGGTTATTTTTTTGTATTTTTTAAGTATATATTATATTAATTAATAATTTTAATAATTATAATTTAATTAAATAAATAAATTATATTATAAAAAGTTTTAAAAATTAATTTTAAAATAGTAAGCTTAAAATTTATTTAAATATTTAAAGCTACGTTAATTTTAAAAAATAATTTAATAATATTTTTATATTAATATATAAAGCGTTTTTTTTTAGCAATTTTTTCAATAATAATTGTAATATATATTATATAAGTTTAAATTTATTAATAAAATATATTTTTAATTTTTTTATTATTAAATTTTTTAAACTATAGCAGTAGGCTTTTGTTTACGATATTTTTAAGTTTTTTTTAAGTTTTTTTTAAGTTTTTATTTTGCTTACAAAGTCTTTTTTTTACTTATATATAAAATATTTTTTCGCAAGCTTTTTAATTAGCTCGATTAACTTTTCTTTAAGTAAAAAAAACTTAATAAAATCGATTTTATTTTAAATCTAGTAAATTTTACTATATTATTTAAATTAAACAAATTAATTAAAATAATTAACATTTATTTTAAATTTTTGCTTAATAATAAAATTATTTATAAATATTATATTATTATATATAAGCAAAAGAATTAATAGTAATTTATATATATATATATATAAAATATAAAAAAAATAATATAAAAATTATAATATAAAAAAAATCTTAATATAAATATAAACTAAACTTATAATTATAATAAAAATAATATTAATATAAAAAATTTAATATAATATAGTAATTTTTATAATATATATTAAAGTAATTTTTTGAAATGAAATCTATAAAATTATTTATAAATATACTATTTTTTATATATATAATTATCGTAAGAAGGTGTATGCAGCTCTTATATTTAGGTCTAGCGTAGGTCCCTCAAGGCCAAGGCCGGGCCTTTGGTACTATTTTGATAAGTAGTAATATAATAATCTAATGTGGGCCGGATTAGGTGTTGTGGTCATCGCTTCACTTGGTATTTAAATACCTGTACGAGGCTAGCAGCAGAGTCACTAAACACATGGGTTCAGCGTATGTCATGTCTAGGCCTTTTCATTATGAAACGGCTCATCAGCTGTTGTATTATACCCAAGGACTAGCATGCACGGATGACAGAGACAGGATCTATGGGTTGATGAATCTATTCCACCGGAGCATCAGAAACATGGTTCAGGTTGACTACATCACGGACACTCTGGGGCTTTACAAAAAGGTTTTTTCTTTCCTGCTTGGAAACAGAGAAGCGCCTATCGCAGCTTCCGTTCGTTACGCCTTCTTCGCCGACGTTGTCGTCAAGAAGCCCATCTACATCATTCACATCGTGGCCTACGTGGCTTCCCAACTGGACACGACACGTTAGCACGACTGTTTGGCTGGCTTCTGGTTTTCAAGCCAGTGGCATTTCTGCAGCTCAGGCTACATTTATAACTCCTGATACTCTCAAAGTTACAGGAAGCTGTGTCGGAACCATTTCAAAGGCTGGAGAAACATTTGAAGGAAACGTGAACCTCTCAAGAATGATGCAGCAAGTTGAAAACTTGAATCTCGAGCGGCATCACTCCTCGAAATACCCAAACGAGGCCTTTCTAGATTCTTGCATACAAACGGCTATCCTTGGCGTCTTTGATGATAGATATTCCTATGACAACGGATATCCTTCTATATCTGCTATACGAGACAAAATAACAAGGTTAGCTTGCATTACCAGGAGTACATAACACCAAGCTCCCCCGCTTATCGCTGACACCGCAAATGTAAGTCGAGCAATGAGGTCATGACCCTCTTCCCGGTGTACATTGTAGTGATGACGATCCCTGCATACCTACATACTTTCTAGTCATTCCATTTAGAGGTTCACTCTCAGGCTAACTGCCCCTTGAAACTCTCGTCAGATCTATTGGGATTTCCCTGCATCTAATACCACGGCAGACAAATCTACGCAGACTGACCGTAACATGACTCAGGCTGTAACAGGCGAATTAGACAGAGCGATAAGGAGGTTGATCCACCTGCTCCCGGGACAAAGACTGTTCACAATGGCAAACGGCTACATAGGCACATGTGGCAAAGACGCTCAACAAGGTAAGCCGCTTCAAAGAACAATCATACCCCCCATACTCTAGACCGCGTGACTTATCTTTCATAGGGGACCAAGTCTATGTATTATTAAGTTGCGATGTCCCGATCATACTTAGGCCGGCCCTTGATGATAAGTATCAGGTTGTTGGGGATTGCTACGTACGTGGCATGATGTTTGGCGAAGCACTGCTCGCAGAAAATACAGTTCCTTGGGTGATAGGAGTAGCCGCATCAGAGGCAGTCAAAATAAAGCGGTGCTATTTTTTCAATACAGACACTGGCAAAAGAGCATCGGTAGATCCTCGTTTGGCTGATATCCCGATACCGGAAGAGTGGGAGGAAATTCCTTTCAAGTGGACTTCTGCAGACCCTGTACATATCAGAAAGTTTGTCAACAAGAATACGGGCGAGGTCATCAATTCGGATCCGAGACTTTTCCCCGAAGCCTTGATCGAACGACGTGTTCCCTTGACGACTGTCTCACTTATATAGAATTACTTTCTATCATACCCCAGTGTCATCAGTACGGCAACCCACCACCTGTTTTATTATTTTATCTGTTAATAGGAAACTCGTCACATTTTGACACAGACCAATGACTAAGTGATGACACCCTTGGCTGAATACTTGTAATCGCAGGTAGATAATAAACTGTTGAAGCACCCAAGACTTAGTAGGAACTTCTTTATCAACACTCACGCCATGTCAAGCAGCATCGCAAAGACAACAACTCTGAACCATCCCTTTATCTCCCGTTCCTCACTACCTATAGAGCGAACTACCAATCCAAAGCAAAGACCAACCACGCAATACTCCCGCATAATTTCTCCGTCTTAAGTACAACCCTGCCCTAGTCAACTATCCGCCCAACACAGAGGCAAGCCCAAAACGGCACACACCCAACCCGACCCCAAAGCCTATCCAGCACTCCCTTTCCACCTTTTCTGCCCACATACAAAGTAACATTGACTTACGTCAGTGCCCTGCAGAATAATGTTGAACGTCTACACCGGCAGCACCCGCATGTGGGAGGAAGGATAACCCCACCTGACTAAGTCTCTCGCAGCGCCCTCATGCAGTGCAGGTCCTTAGCATATCTATCAAGGAGTACTTAAGACGCAGAGATACCCGTCCTGATAGGATAGTCACCCTGGGTATCAAATGCTTTCTTTCTTTCTTTCTTCTTCCATCTTCTATCTGTCTACCTGACTGAGATTGGCGCACGCGCGGGAGACGGGGAGACATACACCGCGAAAGATATTTTGTTTACGTATGTGTGTGTCTACGACATAGGTCCAACATATGTTTCAGCATACTTACATCACAGCACTGTATCAACCTGTACTTGCTCTCCCCGTATTATTTGTGGCTTTGGCCTGTCGTCTGGCTGTCAGAACTAGCTCGTGACGGTCGAAACTCTATAAATGCCTTCATCTTTCTCTATCTTCCCTTGAACCCAAAGAAAGGATCAACCACATAAGTTCATTTGCTTCAAGTTACTGTTGGCGGGGTTGGAATGGCCTAGCGGTGATATTCCTAGTCTGTATCATTATTCCTATATCCTCTAGACATTATCTTAGGTGTTAGGGTTCGATTCTCTATGCTGTTTAAATTAAGTGTTCTTATCTCCGAAATATAAATATGTTCTAAAAAGTTATCTCAAAAATCTCAGCCCAGAATTCGAGGTAGATAGCCTATACTGGCTGCGCCACAGCCAAAGGCTATTTGTTTTATATAAAATTCTGGTCTGAGGAACGACTGTCGTTTTCTGCCATACTCCGGAAAATCTAAAATTTCCAGTCGATATTTATTAATAATTTTACGAATTTTTGGTCGATTTTTTTTAAATTATATATTAGGGCTAAATTTTATAATTATATAGTTTTAATATATAATTTAAAAAAAATCGAACAAAAATTAGTAAAATTATTAATAAATATTAATTAAAAATTTTAAAATTTTTAAAATATAACAAAAATTTTTAAAAACGTAAAACTATAAAGTTTATATTATTAATTATATTATATTATTTAAAATGTCATAAAGGTGCGCACATAGGCAACGATATTGTAGCCAACAACTCAGGTTAACAGATTAATATTAAGTTAAAGGAAAGAAAGTAGGTAAATGTAACGCCCGTGGGGCGCGCGGCACTATATGAACCTAAATTCCTTATCTGCTATCTAACTATCGATAAAGAATTTCCCGCGCACTAATGAACCTTAAACCATTACGAAAGTGGGTCCACTACATCTCGTAACTTAAAATTTTAGTTTAAATTTTCGAAATAATTAAAAAAAAACGGTTAAAAAATAATATTTAATAGAAAAAAAAATATCTTTCGTTAAAAAGATTAATTTAAACTTGCGCCTGTTATAAAAAAATAATTTATACCAAAACTTTTTAAATTTAAGCTTTTAATTAGTTAAAAAGAAAATCAATAGCTATTAACTATAAAGCCTAATTTTATAAGCCTTAATTTATAAAATAATAAAACTTGTAATTAATTTAATTAGTTATAAATAAGCCGTATATAAAGTAAGCCCTTTTAAATTAGCTAAAATTTTGAGATTTAATTTTGCGTACCTATCTTACGTAGCTTTTAATTAAAAAGAAAATGTATACTTATTGGCTGTAGGCCTCGATTTTGTGGGCTTTAAGGCTTGCAGGTGTTTAGGAGTGCCTACAAGGCCTATGGAGGTATATAAAGCCCATGGAGGTATGCAAGGCCCATGGAGGCATGCAAGGCCTATGGAGTGCTTCGGAGTGCCTACGAGGCCTATAGAGGCATACGAGGCCCTTTGAGTATCATGGAGGTATACAAGGCCCTCTAAGTGTCATAGAGGTATATAAGGCCCATAAAGGCCCATAGAGGCCTATGGAGGCATACGAGGCCTATAGAGTACTTACAAGTGCCTGGAAATACATGTGTAAGCCTATAAGGCCTAAAAATACTTGCGAGTGTTTAAAAATACATATATAAACTTATAAAACCTAAAACTGTTTAAAAATATATATATAAACTTATAAAGCTTAAAAATACTTAAAAATACATATAAAAACTTATAAAACTTAAAATTACTTAAAAATATATATAAAAATTTATAAAGTTTAAAATTGTTTAAAAATATATATAAAAATTTATAAAGTTTAAAATTGTTTAAAAAAATATATATAAATTTATAAAATTTAAAAGTATTTAAATATATATATATAAATTTATAAAACTTAAAAATGTTTATAAATGTTTAAAAATATGTATATAAATTTATAAAATTTAAAAATACTTAAAAATATATATAAAAATTTATAAATATTTATAAATATTTAAAAATATATATAAAAGTTTATAAAGTTTAAAAATGTTTAAAAATATATATAAAAACTTATAAAATTTAAAATTATTTAAAAATACTTACAAATATTTAAAAATACTTATAAATATTTAAAAATATATATAAAAGTTTATAAAACTTAAAAATATTTAAATATATATATAAAAACTTATAAAGCTTAAAAATACTTAAAAATATTTAAAAATATATATAAAAACTTATAAAACTTAAAAATATTTATAAATATTTAAAAATATATATAAAAATTTATAAAGCTTAAAAGTGTTTAAAAATGCATAAAAATATATATAAAAATTTATAAAACTTAAAAATGTTTAAAAATGCTTAAAAAAACTTTTAAATATTATAAAAATATATAAAAACTTATAACTAATAATAATTAATTTAATATAACTATTTAATAAATATTTCTTTTTAATAAAAAACCTTGTTTAATAAATTAAAGCTATTTAATGTTTTTTAGTATAAAAATATAATTTTTTAAATATATTTATAAAATAGAAAAAAAAAAAAGAAATTTAAATAGTTTATTTTTTTAAAAAATTATTTATAATATATAATAATATTAAATTAAAATATTTGATTTATTTAAAATATTATTTATAATATTAATTAAACTTTAATATAATTAATAGTTTTTTTTTTTTAATAATAATTTATTATTGAAAAAAAAACCAAAAAAACAAATATATTAATAAAAAAACCTTTTTTAAAATATTTAAACTTTACTAGTTATATTAAATAATTATGTAATATAATTTATAAATAAATTAAATATTTAAATAATTTAAATATTTCTTTAATTTTTTTAATATAAAAATTTACTAAAATTAAAAATTAAATAATTATTAATAAAATTATTAATTAAATTATTAATTTAAATATATAAAATTTTTTTATAAACTTTAAAATATTAAAAACAATAAACTATAATTATTAAAATTATTTATATTAATAATTTTATTATATTTTTAAATAAAATTTATTTTATATTATAAATATATATTGTTATATTAATTTGCAAAACGTTTACCATGTGTAACTATTTTGTTAAGTATAATAATTAATATCGAAATATTTAAGAGGTAAATTTGTGTCGATAGTAAAGCGCCGGTAAATTGCCTTAAGTGCATTGCGGTATTAAATTTTTTTTTTTACTTTTAGGTGGCTTAGATTTTAGTTTTATGCCTCAAGGGAAGCGCTATTTTATAGTGTTTTATTTTGCGCTATATAAAGCGCATATAAAGCTTTATCGATTTGTTATTTAGTTTTAGTAAATAAAGCGTTTTTTATTTTATAATGCTTAAAGCTTTTTTTGTTTTTATAATATATATATAATTTTTTATAAAGTAAAAGGTATTTGATTTATTTTAAGTTTTAATGGTATGTGTTGATTTTTTTTTTAATCGCTTTAGGTCGATTATTATTAAATGGTAGCGAGTTTAAAAATAATACTATTGGTAATTTTGTTATTATCGGATTATTATAAGGGAAAATTGGCGTAAATATAAAAGCAATAGCAGTGTTATAATTGTGTAGCGTATAAGTTTATATTTAAAAACTTATAGATGTATATAATTTAATAAGTTATATAAGCATATATAGATTTGTTTATTAAAGTCGATATTAAAAAAGGCGAGGTTTAATATTGCTATAAAGTCGTTTTTTAGTTGATTATTTATAGCTAGGGCTAAATTATTAAAGTTAAAAAAAGAGGCCTAGGATAAGTTTAAATTACTTGTTTCTCGTTTTTTTACGAGATTAAAAAAAATACTAAGCGTTTAACCATTATATTATTAAGTTATTATAAATATATAATAATTTTTTAATATTTAATTAATATATTATTTTTATTTTAAATAATTAAATTATTAATAAAAAAGGTTTAAAATAAATAAAATATTTTAATTTATATATATTATAATATAAAGCTTTTAAAAAAGCAAGGTTTTATATGTCTTTCGTTAGAAAGATTAGCTTAAACTCGCGCCCGTCACAGGAAAAAACATCTTGGTGGTGGTCAGAATCGTTCAGACACTTTTCAAAACCCCACCAAAATACACCAAAACTTACAACTTTCAGAACCTCGTCAAACCACCACCTCTATGTAGATCAAAGTAAGGCCATAAATAACAGTAAATTCAGTGCCGGCGATATTGATTCTGGTGTTTTTTTTTTTTTTTTTTTTGCGTATAGATACCTATAAATCTAGTTTTAAAAGCTTTAATTATAAAGTACTACCCTTCATAATTACAAGATACTATCCTTTAGCTTGTTTTTATAAATATAAATATAAATAAAATATAAATAAATCGTTTAATTTAAATATATAAAATTTAATATATAAACTATATAGTTTTAAAAAAAATAATATATTTAATATCGCCAACCTTGAAATAGCTTATTTTTATAACTTTAATTTTTTTCTGTTTAAAGGCAACGGCGTGACGTGTTTTTGAAAGTTGTGACTTTTGCTCGATTTTAGTGTGTTTTGGTGGGGTTTTGAAAAGTGTCCGAACGATTCTGACCACCACCAAGAAAAATCTACACCAGAACCCTCCGAATCTAGGCTTCTGATTGGTCAAAAAGAAAATCGATAGCTATTGGCTGCAGCGCCGGATTCTGTGGGCCTGATTTTGTGGGGCGACAGGGCCTGTAACCAATTTAATTGGCTACAGGCAGGCCGCGTACAGGGTAGGCCCTCTTAAATCAGCTAAAATTTTGAGACTCGATTTCGCGCACCTATCCTATGTAGCCTCTGATTGGTCAAAAAGAAAATGCATGCCTATTGGCTGCAGGCCTCAGTTTTGTGGGCCTCGGGACCTGCAGGTGCCTGGGAGTGCCTGCGAGGCCATGGAGGCATGTGAGGCCCTCTCAGGGCTATAGAGGCATGCAAGGCCCATAGAGTGCCTGCGAGGCCCATGAAGGCATGCGAGGCCCATGGAGTGCCTGCGAGTCCCATGAAGGCATGTAAGGCCCATAGAGTGCCTGCGAGTGCCTGCGAGGCCTATGGAGTGCCTGCGAGTGCCTGGAAGTGCGTGTGGAGGTCCATGAGGCCTGGGAGTGCCTGGGAGTGTGTGTGTAGGCCTATGAGGCCTGGGAGTGCCTACGAGTGCTATAGAGGTATACGAAGGCCTGCATCTGGCAGCAGCTGGCTTGGTATAGCTACTTGGCAAGTGTTTCTTTCTGACGAAAGACCTCGTCCAACAAACCAAAGCTATTTGGTGTTCCCTAGTTTGTTTATAGAATTGATAAGAAATCTGAAACTGGAAGAAAAAAGAGAAATCAACAGAAAGCATGCACATGCGCAGAGTTACATAAATGCAGGTGCGTAAGGCATATCTCTTGTTAAGCCTAGACTTGCGTATTTGGGCCTAGCCGATTTGGGCGGCGTTACCTTAAAGTTACCGATGCAGCTTTACGTCACTATATACAAAAAATTGAAAAAAAAAAATACTATATATTTATTTTATTTTTAATAATTATAAAAACTATTATTTTATTAAATTTAATAAATATGTTAAATTAATTAAAGTAATATTATTTTATATATATATTAATAACAATTTATTATTTTTTAAAAAAAAAAACAAATATATTAATAAAAAACCTTTTTTAAAATATAAAATTTACTATTTTATAATAATTATAAATATATTATTATTTTATAAAATATTTAAAACTTATTAATTATATTAAAGAATTATATATAATTTTAATATTATATAAATTATATAATTTAACTATTATTAATTAATAAAATATATAATATTAAATAATAAATTATTTACGACAATATTATATTATATAATTATATATAATAATATATAATAAAATAAATTTTATATATAAAATAAAAAAACCTTATATAAATTAAATTTAAATTAAATTTAAATTAATTATTTTAATATTTTTAATAAAATTAAAAAATTAATTAAATATATTTAATTTTATTATTAAGTTATATATTTATTTATTTATTTTATAAATTTTAGTTTTTAAATATTATTTATTTTTTTATTATAAAATAAATATATAATAATTTTATTAAAAATTTAATATATTAATATTAAATTTATATTATAAAAAAGATTTTTTTACGTAACTTTTATATTATATTGTAAAAAATATTTTAACATATATTTATAAAAATAACAGCCCCACTAAAAAAAATATAAATTAAATAAAATAGCAGTTAAAGCTTTGTTTTTGCATTTTTTTCTTTTATATTATTAATATATTAATATTAATATATATAAATTTATATTTTTTAATATTATATTATAAATAATAGTTAATAACTTTTTTTTTTAAGTTATTATTATTATATTATTTATATATAAATAATTATGTTAAATTTATTTTTAAAATATTTAATTTTACGGTATATATTAGATTTTAAATTTTTATAATATTTTTATATAAATAAATTGTATTAAATATTTATTTTTAATAATTATATTTAACAATAATTTATTAAAAAAATATTTTATATATAAATTTTAGTTAAATATTAATTTATTTTAAAAACTTCGTTTTTTATAATTTAATTAAATTTAAGTTATAAAATTATAAATTCACGACGTTAATATTAAAGTTTTTTTAATTATTTTATTTTTTATAAAATAATAATAATATTTATTTAATTTATCTTTAAAAAATAAAAACTTTAAAATAACGATTTAAAATAAAAATAACAATAAGTTTTTTTTTTTATTTTTTTTTTATATTATTTTTAAAAATATATTATTTTAATTATATATAAATATATAATTATAAAATAAATATATTTTTTATATTTATTATAAAGTATTATTTTAATTATTTATATATCAAATATAATATTTTAATTTTTGTACTATTATATTTTAATTTTTTTAAATATAATAATTTTTATTATGTATTAATTTTATTTAAAATTTATTTATATTAATAAATATAGCTTTAAATAAAAATAATTTTATAACGTTTAATATATTTTTTATTAACTATAAAAAATAAAATAAATTATTTAACTTTAAATAAAAAATATTTAAAACCTTAGAAATTTTTTTTTTAACATTTTAATTTAAAAATAACTAGTTTAATAATTTAATAAAATATTATTTTATAAATATAGTTTATATTTAAATATTGTTAATTTCTTTAATATTTAAGTTAATATTTTTAAAAATAAAAAATGTAATTAATTATATATAATAAATAATAAACTTTTTTAGTTTTTTAATAAATTAAATTTTTTAAAAATAATTAAAGCTAATTTTATAATAACAAATTATTTTAAAAAAATATTTTTATAATAAATAAAAAATATTATATATATAAATAAAAATTAAATATTTATAAATAATAAAATTTTTAAATAATTAAAAAAAAAAAAATAAGTAAATAGCTAACTTAAAAAAAACTGCAAACTATTTATAAAATGGTTATTTTAATTAATATAAATAAAATAAATATAATTTTAAATATTTGCAAAAATATTTTAAAGTTTATTATATTAATTTATTATTTAGCTAATTTTTAATAAAACTTAAAAATTTATTTTTAAAATATTAAAAAAAACTTTAATTTAAATTATTATTAAAATATTAAATTTAACAAAATATTAATATAATAATAAAAACCGTAAGTTTTTTTATTGCTATTTTTATAATTAAATAATTAAATTTAACCTTTTAGTGTTTTATTATTTAATAATTTTTTTTATTTAACCGTTAATTAAAATATTATAAAATTAAATATGTGATATATTTTAATAATTTTAATAGTTATAATAAAATCAAGTTTATAAATAAAACAATAATTAAAAAAAATAATATTAATTTAATATTTTATTAAAACTATAATAAAAAGTTTATAATAATTTAATATTTATAATTTTTTAAATAAATAATATTTAATATTAAATTAAATATTATAATAATAATTTATTATAATTATATTATAATTAATATAATAAATTACGTTAAATTAATTTTATAAGTAATATTTTAAATATATATAATATATTTAAAAAATATATATTTTTTTAACAGAAAAGCTTTTTATTATATAAAAAAATTGAGGTAGTATAATAAAATTTATAAAGATAAATATAATAAATTTAATATATTTAATTTAAGTAAAAAAAATCTTTTTAATATTAATTTTATAACTACAGATAATAAAATTATTTTTATAAATATATATATTTTCGTAAAAAAAACTATATTTTTTTTCGAAAATAAAATTTTAATTAATATAATTTTATAATAATTAATTACGTTATTTTTAATTTTTTTTACTAGCTTAGCTATATTATAATAAAATAATAAATTTGTTTTTGCAAAAAAAAAAAAAAATAAACTAAAAGCTAATAATTTTTTTAGATTTTCCGAAATTTTTATATTAAAATTTTTAATATAAATAAACAAAATAATTAAAAAAAAATATAAATAAAAATTAAGCTTTTTTTTTTAATGAAAACTGAAAATATTTATAAAAATGAAAGTTATAGTAGGTTTAATTAATTTAAATATTTATATAATAATAAATATAAAAATTGTAAAAGTTATAATTATAATAAATAAAATAACTGTAAATATAGTAAATTATATAGCAATAATTTTAATAATAAAAATAAATTTCGAAAAAAAAAGATTTTATCAAAAAAATAAAAAAAATAACAAAAAATATAATTAAAATCGACATAATAAAAAACAAGATAATAAAAATATATATATATATATATTTTATAGCTAATAATATTAAATTAATTTTAAATAATAAAAATAATTTATTTTATTAATTTAATTTCGATAATTTTTTATTTTTATTAAGTAAAAATAATAATAATAATAATATATATATTATAATTAATATAAATAAATTTTATAAATATTATAATAAAACTTTCGATTTTAAAAACGTTAAATTTAAATATTTAAATAAATATTTAAATAAATTAATAAAAACTTTTTTTAATAATAATATTAATAATATTTAATATATATATATATAAATGATAAAAAATAGTTTTTATTTTATAATAAATTTTTTAATTATTTAAAATAAAAAATATATATTTGTAAAATAATATATTTTATTTTCGAAAATTGTTAAATTAAAAAAATAACTCTAGTTTTTATTTTTAAATTTATTTGTTAAATTTAAAAAATTAATATTTTTATTTAAAAATAAATATATAAAAGACTTTTAATAAATAGTTAGTTTTTATTTATTTTAATATTAATTTTAAGTAATATTTTATTTTTTAAAACTTTTAAAAAAAAGTTTTTTATATTATAAAAAAAATTATACTTAAATATTTTGTAAATATTTTTAATATTAAAATTAAATATTATCGTAAAATATATTTTTTATTTTTTTAAAAAAAATATAATTATAATAAAAATTTAATATTAATAAAAATAAATATATTAGTATAAATTTTAAAAAAAACATTAATAATAATATTTTATTAAAAACTAGCTTTTTTAATAATTATAAAATTATTATTAATTTTTTTTAGCTATATTTTAAAGTTTAATATTATTAAAAAAAATTTTATTAGTTTTAATATTTAATTTTAGTTTAATTTATATATTTAAAAAAATAATTTTATTCTAAAATATAATTTTTAAATTTAGCTAAATTTTTAATATTTTTGTTAAATATATTTTTTTATTATTAAATAAAGATTTTGTTTATAAATTTTAAAATAATAAATTTATAATAACCTTAATTTATTTAAATATTTTTTCTATTATATTAATAATAAATTTTATATTTAAAACTATTAAAATTTGCAAAAATATTTAAATAAATATAATTAATAAATAAAAATATACTAATTTTTTTCGCTTAATTTATAATAAAATAATTTAAATAATTATAATTATAGTTAAATTTTTTTTTTTTACTAACAATATAAAGTTTATTACTAGTTATAATATTAGTTTTAATTTTTTATAATATTAATAAAAAATGTTTTTTAATAAAATTACTTTTATTTTTTAAATAATAATTTTAAAAAATTATAAATTATATAATAATTAAATATTTATTTATTTTAATTTAAATATAAAAACGTTATAAATATTACTTCATATTTTAATTTTAATTAATAATATATTTTTGTTTATTTTTAATAATTATAATATTTTTAAATTATATATACTAGAAATTTATTTAATTTAAAAAATTAAAAAACCTAAAATCGATAAAAAAATCAAAAAATTAAATAATTAAACTATTTTTATAAATTTAACTAATATAAAAGAAATAACTATAATTTTAATATTTATTAATTAGTAAATAAAGATGTTATTTATAAAAAAATAGTAAAATTGTAAATTTAATAATAATGATTATTTATTTAGTTTTAAAAATAAAACTAAAATTAATAAAATTTTCGATTTTTTTTTATAATTAAAATTATATAAAATAAATTATTAAAATAACGCTTTTTATATATTTTTATTTTATTATATAATATATAATTACTAATAAATTAAAAATATATTTTATTATTAATTTATATTTATTAAATAAAATAGCTATTATTAAAATTATAAAATATTACTTTATAATTAATAACATTACTACTATTTAGCATTTTTTATAAAAATTAATAATATTAATAAAACTTTATAATATTATATAATAATTATACTTTTTTATAATAATATAGTTTAATTTTAAATATATAAATTTTATTTATATTTTATAAAACTATTAAAAGTTTTTTGATAGACTTTTTAAATTTTTTAAATTTTAGCGTTTATTAGTAGTTTATTTAGCTTATTTTTATTATAATTTAATTTTTTAAGCTTATTAAATAATTATTAAAGTTTTTCAAAGTTTATTAAATTTATTTATTTATAAAAAAATATTTTTCCAAAAATAACGGAAGTTTTAAAAAAATAAAAAAATAAATTTTAGCTATTTTAATATTTAAAATATAAAATTAATAATAAAAATTTATTACTATTATTTATTTTTATTTATTTTATTAATTATCTAATTATATTATTTAAATTTAGTTATTTTAATTTCGATATTTTATTATATTAAGTATATTTTAAAAGATATTATTAAAAAAATTATACCTAAAATTATATAAATTTTCTTTTAATTTTTTAATAAATTATAAATATTAAAAGGTCAAATTTAATATTATATAATACTATATAAAGGTTCTAAAGTAAAGGTTTTAAAATATAGCTAGTATAATAAAATATTAAAGTTAAAATAACTAAGTTTAAATAATATAATTAAATAATTAATAAAATAAATAAAAATAAATAGTAATAACGAGTTTTTATTATTAATTTTAAGTTTTAAATATTAAAATAGCCGAAATTATTTTTTATAGAAATTTTTCTTTAATTTTATTTTTTACGAAAAAGCGTTTTTTTATAAATAGACAGATTTAATAAATTTTAAAAAATTTTAATAATTACTCGTTAAGTTTGAAAAATTAAATTATAATAAAAATAAACTATTATAAACGTTAAAATTTAAAAAGTTTATAAAATTTAATAAAGGATTTTTAATAATTTTATAAAATATAACTAAAGTTTATATTATTTAAATTTAAGCTATATTATTATAAAAAAGCGTAATTATTATATAATACTATAAAATTTTATTATTATTATTTATTATAATAAAAAATATTAAATAGTAATATTATTATTAATTATAGAATAATATTTTATAATTTTAATACTTTTTTTTAATATTAATACCTAGAATTTATAAATAAAAACTAGCAAAAATAAAGGAAAATTAATTAAATTAAAAAAAAAACCCCAAAAAAATAGTTTAATTAAAAATTAAACTTGAATTTATTATATATTATATAGTTTTATATTAGAACTTCTGTTTTAATATAAAGTTATATATTAATAAATAAATATTATAATTATTAAATTACTAAATTAATTAATTATTAATAAATTAGCTATTAAATATAATTATTTATTTTATATAATAAATAGGTTTTTTTTAAAAAAAATTATAAAATAATATAATTTAGTTAATTATTAAAAATAAGCTTATTTAATTATATTTAATAATTTAATGAAATTA
>MU389039.1:0-32303 GCA_022578795.1 Xylariaceae sp. FL0255 | reverse complement strand
AATAATAAATTATTTTTATATAATATTAAATATTTATTATATAATATTAAAAAATTTTAAAATATAAATAAAATTTAATAATTTAGGTTTTTTTAAAAAAAATTTTAATCGAAAAGTCGCGGTTTTAATCTATTATTTTATAATAATAAATATCGTATTATAATAGATCCTAAATCGTTCTAAAATATTTTTTTTGCTGTATTTTTTATTTATTATTAATATAATCGTCGTATAAATTTATAAAAAAAGCCATTTCTTTTCCCTACTTTTCGGCTACAAATAATTGCTTAATTTTTTACGTAGAGTTACAGGTATTATTAAAAAAAATAAGGTTAGAAAAAAAAAAGGTGGTTTAGAGAAGTTTTAAAATTAAAACGCGTCGCGGGTCGCGTTGTAGGGTCTGCACAAAGGTTTTTGGGGGGTGATTTTAGGTACTGGCAAGAGCGGACTTTCGCAGCCCTCATGATTAGAGGAGAGGGGAGTGACAAAGTATCTTCAACTTATCCTCACTTTGATCTCGAGAAACATCTTTACTAATTCGGCCTGAGAGACCTTGTAATTGTTTGCCTGTATGTGTGCTGGGAATTTGACTCTGACGATGTCCCCTATCCGGTGTTATGTGAGCCCGCCGGGTCCTTAAAGATGATAAGAACAGTAAAATCAAGACCCAGATCTCTACTCAATGACAAGATTGGCCCGTTCGGCTAATGTGCATGAGTGGCTAGATTTAAATTGAATGTAAATTTAGATGGTGATAACCCTGTGGGCCAACCTCTTCGTCAGCCAGCTCCCCTAGCTAAGTAGCTAGTTGGGCGATATACTCAAGGCTGTGGTATCAACTATGAAATTGATGGATGTATGATGTCCATCTTTCCCGCCGCCTTATTTATGGCCATTGAGTCTTATGTCATGCTATACTTGCTGGAGACAAGAGGAAAATGACGCCGATATCACCGAGCTGGTAATAACGGTATATCCGAGGCTCCACGAATACATAAGGATCTCGCGTATGATGGCTGCCTAAGACCACTAACACCACTATGGCATCCATTCATTTCCCTGAGGAATGTTCTTATGATCAAAAGGCATAGAACGTCCAACATGACTGACTTCATCGGGGAAAGAAGATTGTCACACCTCAAGAAGACTTCTCGTGCTTTATGGCCACCTCGGTTGGTAGAGTACAAGTTCAACTATTATTTACAAGGCAGTATTCCGGGGTAAACATCCCACTACCAACCACAGTCGGAGCGGACTTTAGCGAGACTCCGAGGTCCGATGCGAAGAATACTTGAATATATACAGTTTCATCCTTCCCTTTGTTCATGCATGTCTTTTTCCAAGTACCTATCGCTTTTCTTCCAACATAGAATATTCGATTTCTAGAGGCTCAACTCCCCTTAAGTATACGAAGTAGTCAATATCAACGTTACTAGAAAAGATGGAAACCCCGAATTATCTCGTTGGCTCCATCGCCGCCTCTCTAGGCATTCTCAGCACTGCGGGCTTCTTCGCAATGAACACCACTATAAACTACCTCGTCATGCCAACGTTGCTGCTCGGACACCCAATCAGACCCAACGCCAAAACTGATAGGACTACCTTCTTTTCATCACTCCTTGGAGAGCCCGCGCGCTCCACGCACCTAAATGCCAGTTCTCACGCCATCACGCCATCTACTCCAACCCCCGTATCGCGCGTGAGCCATCTCAATAGACAATGGCAGGAAGTCTACTGGCGAGGTCACAGATACGGCCCCGCTAGCGCGGTATTCAGCACGCTCTGTTTCTCGCTCGCCGCGCGGTACTCAAGTCCTCTCACGGCGCGAGGAGGCCAAGTGCTAGCAAGGATCGCCGGGGCAGACATCGGCATCAAGACGGCTTTATACGTCGCTGCAGCAATGTGTGCAATCTTTGCGGCGCCGTACACGGTTATTGTCATGGTCCCCGGCGCTAATGACGAGTTGCATGCGAGAGGAAATGCCGTCGCACTGGCTGCTACCGAGGACAAGGAAGACCGAACAGCGGAGAATGAGACAAGGGACAAGGACACGCTGCAGTTAATTAAAAAATGGACAAGTTATAGCAAGGTCCGGGCAGCTTCCGCCGGAGTCGCCCTGTTTTTCGGCGTGATCGCCAGTCATCTCTAAAGCTGCAAGATTTTCGGCTCTCTTGATGGCACATGTAATGTTCACACCCTTGTACTATACACAGCACAAAAATCTCTTAATGGAATGAAAAAATTTACAGTCTAAGTCGATTAGTCTTGTATGATGGTATCTCAATGCAAAGGGGTTTCTGTCCTTCGCGTCGTAGCGGAACTCATCTTCAGTCCTGGGTAACGTGCAGATCAATCAAGTACAGCTTCTGCCAGTCAGCGATGGCAGCGGTTTCACCCATCATGATTATGTTGAGCACATCATACATGATCAAAATATAAGATCAACAGAAGTTGATGTCAGAATGATGCATTCGTAACATATGCAAGGGTACCTTGGCGCTCAGCAATGTTACCGTCTTCCATGTCACCGTCTTGCAAGTTGAGCTTTCACATGGAAGACTATGTATGGAAGATGGTAATAGAGAAGATGGTGGCATTAAGGAGGTCCCTCACAGCGGCCCGTCATCCTTTGCGTTCGCCCTCCAGTGTGCGTTCCATGATGTTAAGGGTAAATTCGCACCCGGGTTAGGGTTGGGCCTGTCGATGGCAAAGTCGCCCATGGAATGAGGTGAGTTCAGACTCCTTATTACATCTAGACAACCTCATACCTGTTCAGGTAAAGCGATGGGCCATGGAAGTTTGGCCTCTCGAGCTGATGATCTGCAACATCTCCATACTGAGGGATCTCGGAATGACCGATGTCCATCCTGAGATACTGAGTGCCTCTACCTTAGTAAATGTGTCTTCCTAAATTGTCCAACTCAGTTTTTGGCTCGACCGCTAGCTCGGCGACGTCGACGTTTGCGCGTTGGACCAGAGCTTCGAGGTTCAAGACCGCCTTTTGCACCTCGATTATGACTGGCTTGTTAGTCTCGTACATCTCGCCCGACGGAGCGTCCATCTTGCACGATTCCTGCCAGTAGTTAGGACTCATGGCCCATGAATTGATAAAGCTCTCATCGTCGTCTGTTGGTATGTCTGAACGTCTAAGGCTTATTCCAGCGTTATAAACTTATCGCTTAACGAGGCAGGTTAGTAGCCAACTCGACAGACCAGTTGGCTTCATCCCTCGGACGTTCGCATATAGCAGTAGGCGGCGGAGAGCTTCACCGACTGGCGTGCACTCTCACCGCTTGGAAGCCTCCCTTTAACAACCCTGGCACAAAAACTCGCGTTTGTACCTAAATCCGGTTACCTATATCTTTATAATTGGACTGGCGGAGGAACCCTTTCTCTGCTAAGTACGACGGACGTAGTGATCACTGGTTCCATTGGCGTGACGACGGCTGGCTTCGCAAGCCCAGGACCAGGTGAAGGCCTATTCTCCTGTCGATCTTGTAATAGGTGCGTGGGAACTCGTTCTTGGCCATTCTCGCCGCCTCGATGTCCCTGGTTGTCTACAGACTGCGAGATGAATTGTCGCCTCGCGCGGGTCATAGCAGCGAGGGCCAGGCACTTCTTCCGGCTTCTTGTTTCTTGCCACGGCCAGGCTAGATCAACTTGTACGCAGCTTGCATGATGATATCGATCTTGCGAATCTGTCAGACCGACATGAAGCTATCCCCTCCTCAAATATCAGCATATTAAGGGGAAGATTCCCAGATATCTCTGAGCCACAGCGTGCACAGCCAACGTAACCTCCAATAGCAGATCTAGCATAATGCCCTTCTGCCTTGCGATCAGTCGACAGCTCTGAGAACCTACGTGACCGCCTTCTTCCCAGTCATGTAACAGTTGCTGCACGGAGGAAGGAACCGCTGACGCCTCGTCATCAAGCAGGATGGCGTTTTGTAGGTAATCTACCCACATAACCTTGAGCTAATCCTGCCGAAGCAAAAACACGCAAAAATCTGACTGTTCCAGTGCGGGTGAAAACTTCAACCAGCTCACACGTGCTGACCTGCGATAAAGTCCACCTCTGCAACATTCGGTTATGCTCTATAGTATCCCTCGTGATCGGCGATCGCCCGCCTGTGGCTTCTAGGTCACACTCGGAGATGAGCTGTGTCTTCTTATGTCTTAGCGGTCAGTGAGGGACATGTTGGGATCCGCTTTCATGGGCCGGTCCTGGAAACGGCATCAAAAGATAACCTAAAGGTTGGTGATCACCCGCCTGTTGAAGAGTCATGCGCAGTGGCAGGCGACGCAGATGATCGCGCAGTGTCGTATATCTCGCCACTGCGGCGAAGGTCGGCATGCCTGTACCCAGAAAGACGATGTCGAGCGTTTCCGGATCTAGCGTGTGCGACGCTACTAAACCCGCGCCAATTACATCGCTCAACGGGCATCTAACGGGCTGCCAGACTTCAAGAGTCTCAATACTTATCAATGGCGATATACATCGAGTTTCTCGACGTCTTTCAGATCCAGCCCTCTGCCCCCTCTTCTAATTCACTGTCATGGTCCGCATAAGAGATGGCCTTGTGCTCGTCTGCATCGGGAGGTGGCGTGGCGAGCTGGTGTTCCAACGCAACGAATGGCAAGCGTCGCTGCTTACAACGCCGATTCGACTATGTCGAGCCCCGGAGCGTACTGTACTCCAGTTCGGGACACCGTTTCCGAAAAGCTTGTTGGCAACGAAGCGGTTTTTTCCGCCAGTACTCGACTCTTGAAGAAATCTCAAAGCTATTTGTCACTGTTTACAGCGCACATATTCCAGAGCTCGAGCATCTGCAGCTGTATAGACGGCGACTATTCAGCTCAATCGCGCCCGCGGTACAGAATTTGGGCCTCGAATGGGCATTATGGCGTACACCAGAGAGGACATAAAGAGAATTGTCAAATTCCCCGTTGGTATTTGCGTGTCGATATTGACAGATCACCTTGAGAACGATATTACCTTATCTAGAGTGTGTAGGATGCTGGTGGTACAGTTGGTAACCGTCACGTTGCCGGCAGATGACCGCTGCTCTTGCTGGCTTCGCCAGCTTTGCCCACCCGTATGAAATATCGCCCAAATCGCAATCACGCGTGTCACCGCCTCGAGACCGGCCGACATGCTAGTAACGGAGTCCAATCGCTGGTGTGAGACTGGCTGGATTATCGGGACGCGGGCCATAGCAATGTCGGCAGCAACTACGCAACCCGACCTGGCCGAGTTGGAAGGCATGAGTCCGGAAGCGGAGGAGCTCAGCCAGATGATTCAGGGGTTCGTAGACGAAACGTTAAGAGTTGGAGCTCTACCGGCTTGTCTACTTGTCGGGATGGTCCACATACAGTCATATCGTCGACATAACCGGCAAGCTCAGTTATCCCATGGTATTCCAGACGTAGTATGCCTTAGATTGGCAAGTCTGGGTCTCGCAGATAGGGTCCCTCTCTGCGGGAGAGCTTAGGCTCGCTATCTCTGGGCTTTCCTCTGGTGTACTATGAGTTACGTTCGGCAGCAATGGCGGACGAAATAATTGACAACGAGCTCCTCCGAATCGTGGCAATCGGCATCAATGAAGGTGAGGTCATCTCCCTAATTGAAGTGAGGTCATGTCGCATTAATCTTGATGACTGAAGTCGCGCGAGTATTTAAGCATCATGACCATGACGTTGATCTCCCGCTTCTTCCATTTGCTGAGAGAATGCTGCCAGGCGTCGTTCCTGCTTCCTGCTTCCTGGTTTTTGCCGTCTGCTTCAAGCGATGGCTCCATCAGCGGAGTCATCTCTACCCACACCTCGTCGTTAGTACATGAGGCGTGGGACTTTTGTCAAGCTATTTCGAGGCAAAAGGCGCTTGTCATGGAGACATAGGCGCTAGCATTCGAAAAAGTATCAGGCGCTCCGCGCAGAGTCAGAGTGACATCGCCAGATACCAGAGACTGTTCAATGAAGCCAATTCGTGTTGCTCAGCTTCTCCAACGGCCAAGAGGTAGCCCGCTCGTAAGTGATAATTTATGCCCTGATGGATTATGTCGAGCCCTCCCACATTGGGCGTGTGCGATTGCACTATCTGCGTGCCGACTAGATCGGTCAACTGGTCTCGGGCTTCTCCGATTCGGACCAGCCGCAAGGAATTCCTTTCACATGGACCGGCTCTTCCGAGCGGTGCAGTATCTCGCTCCCACACAGCGTCGACCCCCCAAATCAAGGCTGACATACTCCATCGATGTCATTTGCGAGATGGCAGCGATGCTTGTGAGCGGGTGTGGTAGGTAGTCGGGATCATGATATGATAAGGGCCGGTGTTTCCCTAGTGTAATGCATCAAACCCGCATCAGGGAAGACTATTCCGGTTCCTTTGGGTTATCTCACAGAACCATCGTTTGCGCCCTTCGCCCTGTACTCGGATTGCAGCATCTGCTCCGTGGTTGGAGGCTGTATGATGCACACTATCCAACATTCCATACTACCCCGGTTTACTAGGGCGAAGTCAAACTATCACTGTGATTCCCCTGTGGCATTCGGAAAATGATGAGGTAAATTAAATGGTCCACTTTCTCTGCATCCAATCAAGCTGCTGATAGTGGTCCAACCTCTGCTTTCCCCCTTTTTGACCAGCGCAAAGGCTTGGGCGAAAAGCTTCGGGGTGCTCCGGAAGTTCTTCCCCATTGGAGGAAACTCCGTCATCGACGCAGTTTTGGTATTCCTCCATGATTGCCAGGTTCTCGGTGCCGATCGGTTCCATGTGCACTGCGCGAAATATGCCTAACTCATCCGTTTTGTCAGGACATACAGGCACACAACGCCCTCTAGCCTTCCTCTCAGGTACTTTTACTTGTGTAGCATGAACACCGGGTAGCGTAGATCAGTGACCTGTACACTTCACACCTAAACTCTGGAGACTCGACGGGCTTGTGCTAAGAGACAGGCGATACAGAGACACGGTGGGCGAATGGGTCTCGCGCCGTTAACATCCTCTCGATCATCACCCCGCTGTGTGTTCTTCAGGGGGCTGGTCACATCGTGCACTTCTACCCTAGCACATGGGACACTCGTATCCTTAGAGGGATCGGGATCAAACACCTGGCTTCGTCGACTTTACAGTCCCACTCTTTACCACCGGCTAGATCGCATACCGTCGGTAGAAACTGTGGTCTTGTGATTATTATAAGGGCAAGAGGGCTACTCTGTAGCGTTTCACTTCGCCCTCGAATCTCGGTCTTCCGTCCCGGGAACCTCGCTCCCAGGTGGTAGGCGAGAAGTAAGACGATCTGGAAAAGGGGTATACTATGTATCCCCCGCCCAAAAGCCATGCTCGCCTGAGAGTTTCCTCTGTTGAAGGAATCTTCGCTCCAAGAATAGTACCTCCATCCCCTACTCAGTCAGCTGCCAGGCCGCCTTTTCGTCTTTGAGCTCGATCCAGCACTCGCCGCGGATTACGTACAGTCCTCGCCCCCTCAAGGAACTCCCACG
The DNA here is from genome assembly GCA_022578795.1 of Xylariaceae sp. FL0255. Taxonomy (NCBI): domain Eukaryota; kingdom Fungi; phylum Ascomycota; class Sordariomycetes; order Xylariales; family Xylariaceae; species Xylariaceae sp. FL0255. The sequence goes on along the minus strand of MU389039.1, from coordinate 24,800 downwards.
GATAGGGAACGTGCGTGGCCTTGGATCGGACGCGAAAGGCATCCATATTGAAGCCTACTGCTTACTCTAGCATGTCTTCGGGTGCAGCACACTCATCCTTTTGTTCCAGCATCATGCTCCAGTCATGCATATTTACTGGCAGTAGAGTTCTTTAGTGAGAACATGCCGTTGACGTATGTTCGCCATTCCGGTTCGGCAACGAGAGCGGTGACCTCCGGCCATCATGTACGTTCCTCTATACGTCGTGATGTTATGTATCGAGGACAAGACCCCGCCCTTCTGTGCTTTTCTGCAATGCTATACGATATGTCCGATCAAGACTTCATTACCACAACTTTTCATCCAAAAGGATATCCTCAATCTAAGCACTTGGGCTCGATCCAACAGTGGTTCAAATCCGTGTACCCCTTACATAAGGTATGGGCGACCTGGTACATCACACGATATGAAGTCCGATTCTGCTTGTGGATGGATAGGGCGAAAGCTTCTCTGCCGCGCCTGGAGTTTAGATACCTTATAATCCGGTGGTGAAACTAGCCCGTCGCCATAGCTTCGCCGTATCGGATGTAGCGGACGCGGCAGTCAATATATCACGCCCGCTCCTCTTCACACTGTTTGGGCCGTGAACGATAGATAAAGCGGGCGTGCTGCACATTGAAGCGGAACACGTAGCTATCCCAGAGGTATCGGGCGATTATACTGCTCAGGACCTCCTGGTGCCCCATATTCCACCGTCATCATCGAAGATAACTATGTCTTTAATCTCCTCTGACGCGCTTTCCACCAGGTAACCCTTGTGGAAACAGATGGGACGACTCCGTTACAAGCGGAACAGCTGATCTTTCCCCGCTCTTCGGTACGCCCCCAGAAAGGACTTCCAGTGACGCAGGCTGGCTCTTTTCGAGTGGTACAGTATCTCGTTCCCGCGTAGTATCGACTCGCCCGGATCGAAAGAGAGGTATTTGATCAATGTCATGTGTAGATGACATTGGTGGTTTTCTGTTCAAAGGGCAGAAATGGTTCGGTGTGTCTGACTGGCTTGTCCGCGGAATCTTCGCGGTTGAGCCTTTCACGTATTTCTTCTTAGATCCATATTGCAGCGGTATTCACTTCGCCAGTCGAGTGTTCTGCCTGGCTCAACTCCTTGTAGGAGAGAATCCGTAGTATATCTCGTGAGTCCAACACCAAGTCAGCAGAGACACGGGCCCTTTGGACGTAGGCTTCTGCGGTGGCTAGGTCTGCCAGTGGGTTAGCTTGAACCATCCTGGGAAATATTTTGTTTTTTTGATCTGGAGCAGTCTCGAGGCATACTTTGCGACACTTCTCTACAAGGCGTGGGTCGCAACACGGAAACATCACCCGCAAAAAAGACCTCTCCGCTCTCGAGTATGGTTGCGGGGTTTCTGGTGACGGGGTGGTTTGGGCGAGGTAGAGCGCTGGTCAAGAAGAACTAGTGATGCTACGGTTTGTTTGCCACGTGCAGTGCACGTGCTACCAAAGGCCAGATATTTTGCAATCTCATACCTCACGTCGTCGACGTTACACCGACATATCGGCGACGAAGTCATTGCGGCCTTGGATCATAACCAACCGTACCAGGGACAAGCAAGTAAAGGCCCTAACTGCACGCATACCACCCAGATCATGAGGAACCGGACCCCAAACCTGGAGCCACTAGTGCTTGCACAGCTTTGACGGCTAGCATGTAGTCGTGAAAGTAGGGCGCTCGTCTTATTCGTCCTCGATAATGATTCATGCGTCATCGGGTTGAACTACTGCGTGAATCGTCGGCTCATGTCTTTTAGCCGTGTTGCAATAATGGTGGTCCGGCCTCTACTGTGTGATCCAGCGTATCTGCTTTCGCGAATCCTGAGCAGATTGAAGAAAATCCACTTCACTGCAAAAGCAGAAATTCTCATGCTTCATCGATCTGGATGAAGCGTCAACAGCAATGGTGCTGCCAAGCCCATTGAACTGGCATCATTTGGCAGCGCATCAGCCGGTTGAGTGAAGCAGTCTGCGGCTCGTGTCAGCATTATCATTTGATGAAAGTAGAATTGAAAGGGGTTGATTTACTACTTCTTTGCAAAATGGGGCAAGGCAACACAACGTAATGCGACTGCCCTTACTGTCGTCAGGCATCCCAACTCCACTGACGTCGCGGACGCTGCGCAAGTATTTCCTGTCATTCATCAGAGTACAATACGTTACCGAACTAGGGATCCCGGCTACCAGGATACAGAGTTCAAACTTGTAATATTCTCGGTTTTCGTCAAACATAGTACTGCAGCCATCAGGACAGGTCCCGGAAGCAAGGCGTTGAAGTTCCTTGAGGCCTTCGGTCAACATATGTGCTCGTAGGTACTGCCGTGTCCACGCGCCGTACGTTGTGGTCCAGCAGCTCTGACGTAGGAATCGCGCGGACAACCCAATACTGTACAAGGGAATTAACATCTCCTGTGGAAGTCGCCGTAGTGCTGCTCGACCAGCTCAGCGCTCTGCGGACCTTCGTCGCCGAGAAAGTGCACGAAGAGAGACCTCGGCTAGTATTCGGAGGAGTTTACAGTTCAACTGAACTCTTCTGCCGTCAAAAATGTAATTCTCTTCAACATCTGGAAACATGATGCAGCCTTCCAGGAGGTAAGTAAGAGGTAACGAGCTTGATAGAGAGTGGCACTTACACATGATGACGTACTCGTAAACTTGAACAGAGATCTCTTGATTGCGGCGTCGTGCACTACGAAGTCACTTGCGCATGTTGTGCGGCGACATATGCGGATCCCTGGCCTCAGACTGGAAGTCTGCGAGCTGTCTGGCTCTGTCGAAACCCATTTTCCAGCTTCAGGAAGTCCTAGAGAAAAGTAGTCGATGCACACGAACTTCTTCGGGCCAGTCGTTGGTGCGCTCTTGTACTTCTTCTATCATGGCGAACAACAAATGACTGCGCCGTTATAGTACATGGCCAACATGAACAGGTGAGTTATCCCACGTTATGTTATGATCAAACCTCATTGACCCGTATGAGGCATCCTGTGCTTTGTTTATATCATGGTATCTGGTTATGACTGCACCAGATACCTGACAACACAACGACTGGTGGAGTCGTACGGCGCTGTGGGATGTGCGAGTGAATGAGGTGTGAAGTTACTCGGGAGTGGAAATAGAAAGACTTACTCCAGCTTTTAATCGAAAAATCAGGGTCGGAAGACTGTGGCAGGCACAACTAAAAGCATGGCAGAAGCCATGTACGCGTCATGTCTGCGAGTTCTACTCGAAGATATGATTATGGACTTGGGCAGGACTGAAGATGCCGGATGAAGAAGAGGAGGAGAACATCAAGATCGAAGAGGGGGGAGAAGAGGTCTTAGTATAGACTTCCGCATCCCACCTGCCATTCTCAATTCCAACTTGTCATTTTTTGAAAGATTCATCCAAAAGCAGAGCTCCGACTTTTCCCTATCTTGTTTCTCGGTTTATGCCGACAGTGCGTTTCTATCCGCGGCCTGAAACACTGATGTGCACCTTCCCGTCGGTTAGAGAGGGCTGAATGCAATTCTTCAGCTTGATGGAGCTCTGTTTTCTTGCTATTCATGCCTTGACGCCCGACCACGTCTCAGATTAGCTGAAGAAAGGCAACATTTCATCGGATTGAGTCGGAGAGGATAAGAAGCAGACGGGAGACTGCAATGAGATGTATCGATTGAGAGCCTAATGTCCATAGAAAGCGTTAGCAGATCCAGACCTGCATGTATGTGTCAAAGGATGCAAGGAAATCTTTCCTGTTCGAGTCCGAGCCTCGCTTTTTGGGCGGGTGTGGAGCAAAAATAGGTGTAGTTGGCTTGAACTATCAATAAGATCAGTTGATCTTGACTTCTGCCTGCTGATCTGTTCGGTTGCATGCATGTTTCTAAGAGATCAAATCTTGTTGTTCTAGAGGGCAGCAAGTAGGTAGGTATGGAGCAGAGTTGCGGGGTTGTTTTTACCTCCAAAAAAATGATGCAATCAAATTGACAGTATCGATTGTAGGACAAGACTGCCGTATGGTGTAACCCCAAAGATTTGGACAAACCCTTACTTCCTGCTATGATGACAGGTTTTACGCCTAAAAGTCTCCCAATACTCTAAGTATTAAACAAGAAGAAAGACGGTGGAGAAAGAGTTTTGATGTCTTATATCTGATTGATCTGATGCTATTACAACTTTAAGTCTACCCCTTTCCCAGCGCCCAACAACAAATCCTGTACCGCTCTTAACCGCCATTCCAATCATTCAAACAAACACATACACCACCATCAATCTGACTAAGACGCACACTTGGCATTATACCCATTCACAGTGAAACTGTAGCTAAGCGAGACAGAGTATGTATCCGAACCAACTGTGCTACCGGGATTAGTCGCGTAAGAGCCGTCCCAAGCCTCAGAGTACATGACGCAGTACTGCCCGACACTGGCGCCATTCTTGTTGAGGAGGTAAGTGTTGAAAAAGTTGCAAGCCTGCTTGGTGGGGTTGAGAGCTGTCAAGGTGCGTTGGGCAGTGCAAGCTGCCGCGCAGAGGGTTGCGTCAACTAAGCGGATGCGATGTCAGCCCCGTTCGATCTTGTTATGTCGCTATCTGATTTATTTTGATTCATTGCAGAACGAAAAAATATGAAGCACTGGTCAGATTCCAATGACATCAGATAGACTGCTCCCAACGACTCTCAAACGGGTGAAGTCGGAAGATGATGATCACATCAGAGACCCATCTACACGAGTGTCGCTTGAGTGCAGACAAGGCTTGTAGGGGAAGAAACAGGCTAAAGGCGGCAAAGCGTAGCCCAAAGAGAAGAATGCCAAACAGCAAGAAATGAAAGCATAGGAGGAGGGAAGGGACCACTCACAAGGGCCAGCCAAGAAAACAGAAGTGCCAATATACGTGTTGACGCCCAGGCAGTCCAGCGGCGCATTAATCGCAACATCGCCCAGGAGGGTGGTGTCTTGATACCCGCTAGGACACTCAATAGTGTTATTTACATAACCATTCGAACCCGCAATGACAACCTCGAATTCATCCCGATACTGTCCGTAATTGATAGCGTTAGAGAGGGTCACTGGTCCCCCCCAGAAGACGCACTTGATGTTCGTTGTGCTAGGTGGGTTGGGACAGCCATCGCCGGGCACGATGGAGGGGTCACGCTCGAAGTAGATGTTGATCGCCTCGCAGCCGTAGATTGCGTTGCAAGCCGCAGCACATCCTTGGACGTCATAGGAGTCCAGCAGGGTGTATCCCATGTACCCGTTCGCGTTGTTGGACGCATTCAGGTTCTGGAAAGTCAGGGTGTACCCCTTAGGTGTAAAGGCAAGGTCAGCCTCTGTGCTGAAGTACGGGTCATTCTCAAACGCTTGCGGCGTGTCTGGGTAAGGCGTGGGGCCGGCACCGGTAGGTTGTGGTGCACAAGCATCATCAGTGCGCCGGCGTTTGCTGGACGATGATGAAGAAGACGATAGTGTCTCCGAGAGGTTTGTTGAGTCATCACCTGCTTGTACGGCGGATGAGACTTGCTTTGTTGCCGATTGGATGTCGAAGGTCACTATCTCGCTGCCAGTGGAGGGGACATTCACTTCGATGGGTGTCCCGGCCAAGCTGTAGTCGATTTGCTGGGCCGCAACAGCCGTTAGGCCGATAAGAAGCGATGTTGCAACGGCAGTACGCATCTTGTTCGTCTTGGGGTCTTCCACAGATCTGAGACAATCCTATACCGGTGTTGATGCTGAGCGCAAACGGACCTCGGCTCAAGATATCTAGAAGAAGCGTCGACTATTATACCTGAAGTCAATTCCATTCTCTAGCGCTGGCTTTTGCTGCGAGATTACAAAAGAGCCACAAAGACCAAGAGTAAACAACCTTTTGAGCTCAATATCATAGGACAGTGACGCCATGGATGATCCTCGTGTCTGTATCTCTAGTCTCCTTTGGTATAGAGTTACTGTATATGCGCCGTGAGGCTGCGCGACTATTGTCTCATGCATCACCGCTGGACACCAAATTGCCCACCAACTGCCAATACGCTGACAACCGCCTGCCTGACAAGGATCCAACTATCGAAATTCCACATAGTGGCCTTACGCGTTCGGTACTGGATGATGCAAATGCGTACATCAGGAAGATAATGGTGCGCCTCATGATCGAAATCAGTGTTGGGGGGGAAAAAAGACAATCTTTCTTTCACCAAATCTCTTCTTATGCTCCATCATGCATGATATTGGTGGTCCCCTATCCGGCTTACCAAATAGTTCGGGCCGTAAATGCCTCTGGAGCAAGCCATATTCAGCCATAATACCACTTTGGTTAAGCATCCATCGTCCAAGTGTGTGTGACTATTCCCGGTTGAGAGATCAGCACACGGATCTATCCGCCCGGAGATATGCAGGTATTTCTAATTACCACTAGCTCGGAGGCTTAGCCCTTACCAGATAGATTGACAGCAGCGCTACGGGCGGTAAATTCTGTTGCAAAAAATTCTCCAGCGGTAGATAGGGATTTGCCGCAAGGAAGAATCCTTGTTCCTACTAGTGGCTGACACTAGTGATGGTCATGCGCATTTTGAGGCATACGAAGTAATTTCAATCACCACCCGTACCTCTTACTACTCCCTATTATGATGGCGGTCGGCATCATCCGTTGTCATAGCTGAATCGGGAAGTATTACCGTTTTAGGGCATGCATCCAAACTCAACGGCCTTGCTGTCGTGTTCGTCTGGTGGTTGAGCCACCAGACGATGTCCTATGCCGGTGATAAAAATGCATTCCAAATCTCCGACTCTTTATATTCTCTGAATCGTGGGCATGTTTTCTAAAGACAAAAGAAAAGCCAACTCTACATACGATAATTCATCTTAAATTGCTATACACGCGCGCTTGAATCGATGTGTGGTAGACTCGGCAGACCCCCGATATGCATGATCACGCATCAACATGCAGCTAGGGAAGTCAGGGATAGATATTAAGCCTAAATTGGAGCTCGATGTCTATCTTGTCCTATAGTCTCAGCTAACCACATTGAGAGCAATCCTACGAGCAAGAGATAATAAGAATGGGTAAATGTGAGGCTGGGAGCAATTACATGCACCCGCTCATTTGCTGCCTGTCAGGCATGCGGAATGGGGCTTGATGGGTGTCATGTGCCCGACCTGACTAGCAAGATCTTTAGGAGATACCCGGAGCTCGCCACTTACCTGTGAGATACCCGGCCCTTATAAATTTCCGATGCTAATCTCACGTACCTCAATTCACGCACCTTTCAACGTAGAATGACTGTTCAAGGAGTTGCACCATTACAAGGAGAGGGAAGATTGGTGTCAGTAGTCTCACTGGCAAAACCCTAGGTTTGAGTCTAGGTAGCGACAAACTAGACAGTACTGCGACATCGCACGAGACCACACAGTCTTCCCTTTCCTCCTTTTTGTTTCTTAAGATCACCATCAGTCCAATAGCAAAAGATATCAATGATCCTTTCCCTTGCTCCTTCAAATTTTTAGTTTGCTACACATCTTCCGACATCATCGAACACATGTAAAAAGACTGACAGCAAGAATGTAGTCTCATCTCACAATGAGAGATGCTCTGCAAGAATGGTTCCGTGGCATCGAAACAATATCGGGTGATGATGATTCGGATGAAATGATCCGAGATTAGATGCGACTGGGGATCTCGTGCTGCTCCACTGTTTGAGAAACAAGGTCAGCCAGTTCGTATTATGTAGATGAGAGGAAGCTTACCAGGCTTTAGCTGCGATGGTCGAGTCCAGTCGTTCCATGTTGCCATAGGTCTGCCCTCCATGTACCCGGAATGGTGGTGTTCATCCGATGGCACGAAGCCATTATCGCCGCTAGTGCTCGGGCGATCGTCTTTGGCAATGGGGAACGGAACGGTGGGCTCGCTAAGTTCTTGGCCATCTTCGACAGCTGTCTGTGTCGACGCGGAAGTCTTACTCAACCGATATCGCCGATTACGACAGTAGACGAAACACACCACGCCAAGTATGATGACGGCCATACTGCCAAGGATGAGGCCGATCTCGAGGGCAACTGGTGAAAACTTGTACGGGCCCGCTGAAAGGGAGGTTCCAGATTCCCCTCCGTCCAAAGGTGAGCCACCGTTGTAATGGGGATCACCGGTGTCTGGGTTTGGCGCAGCCTGCAAGGAGATCGTGCTGAGATTTAATGTCACATCCTGTCTGATTACCCGGATGAGAGTGGGGGTTGGAGTTGGCTCAGGGGGATCGGTGGGGAGAGTCATCTCAACTGTGGCCATCTGTAATAGAGGATGACTCGATTGGGGCGTGCACGTCTTTGGCGAAAAACTCTGGAGCACCGAGGAGACTCAATTCCGGTGGGGTTGCAGAGGGTCAAGTATTTGATGACCATGCGGCGTATATTACAGGGGGCTTGAAGATGACAAGAGCCGGCCGCGATTGAAATGAACAGGAATAATGACAATGCGGAAGATGTGTGCAGGTTGGAAAGTGCGAGAGTGCGGGGAGAATTGGCGGGAGGAGGGTGGAAAATGAGACTCGGTGGCACTGAGTAGGTCGTGCAGGTGCTTCCCTTGATCTCGAATCGGGTCGGTCAAAAGTGGAAGAGGCAATATCGTGGGACAAAAATCGAGGGAAGGCGCGGTCGACAAGGTGCACGATGAAAAACTTTCGAGTGTGTCAAAGGTGAAGATGAACTGAAATTCTTAGAGAGAGGCCTGAACGAGGGTGTCTTGGATGTGAGGAGAATTGGTGATGGGTGGATGAGACAGTTACAATGCACTCACCCAGAAATCATGAACAGGCTGGGTCTGGCCGCAGATGGAGTCGGTGCTCATGGGTTGGAGGATTGAAGTGTGCATGCAATTGAAAAGGGAAGAGCATTTCAATTCCAGGCTTAGACGGAGGAAGTAGCTGTGAGGCCAAAAATTGTAGGTATCTGGTAGGCACGATGGGGGCTTGTTGTTGTTTGCAGTGACCCCCACCTGGCTCCGAGGAATTGTGGTACTGGGTAAGGTAGAAATTTGGTTTGCTGCAAGCAGGGAATGTGTCAATTCGCTCTTTCCAACTTTGAATAGCACCTCCCTCTTGTTATGATAAGTACATTAGGTAATTTAGGGCACATCGCGATACACCCATCCCTCCCTCCTGGCTTGCAGCTTCTCAACTCGCTCTACGATTCGACTTGGGCATCTCCCGAAGGTTGAGACCAAGCCAGACTACGCAGTTGAATGAAAGTCGCCGCTAACCGTTAGATCTCAGCTAAAATGTCCGACTCGACATATCAAACCCCTTTGTGACAGGTGCGAGTGAGGATGAACAGATTACTGGTGCGCTCAAGCCGTGAATCTCGTCTTGCCCCTGTATTGCCTCCGACACGGCCCCCTTTTGGCCGTCTTGCGCTCGTCGTACGCTGTGCTCATGTGATACCTGAATCTTGCAGAACTTGACCATGATTATGCCTGATTACTTAATTTTCCTAGAATTTTTGTCGTCCTTATCCTGAACGTTTGACACCTCTATCATTTGAACCTATGCATCAGGGCTCTCGTTCAAGCTAGATACCAATGACTATAGCCGAGGTGACTGAACTAGCCTTCGCATCTCAAACTGCGTCTTCTCCGTCCGTAGGAGAAGTTTGTGTAAGAAATAGCAAGCCTTATCCCACAAGAAGCAAAAAGAGGTTATACCTACGTAAATGTACGTATGCAGGGTCATGCCAGATAGTACAGATGAAGGCTGTGCGACTATCAATCCTATCCAACCTCGAATCTGCCAATTCACCACGGCCTTGGCAGATGGGGTACACATCCGGCACTCAGCATCAAAATGAGATTCGACACAATTCGGGTCGCACACGTACGAGCCTCATCTGCGACATTTAGCAAACATGTTTCAATCCAATCTGACTTCCAGTACTCGAACAACCGCTTCGTCACACCATTGTGTCCAACAGTCATATGATCCCGGGTCAAGAGCTCAGATATCAATTACACCCACAATCCTGCGCAATACATGTTTGCTTTTGTCTCGGACGGCAGGTGGTCATCGGCGTTCTGAAATGGGTGAAGAATTCCGGATCAGCATCAAGAGAACAGAGACGATGTTGTTCGAAAGATCAAATATAAAATCTCCACGCTTGTTTTCGGTGGCTTGTCTCGATATTTAGAGAAAGATAGCCGTCGCCTATGCACTCGTGCATGATTGGTCTTTTCAAAGACGCGATTTGGTGAGATTGGGACTGGATATTGTGTCTGCGGACTTTTTCAATTCCGATAGACCCGACACCACGGAAGGCTTGTCTTCATAATGAATTCCTCAACGCTTGCGTACCTACATAAGTAGAATATACTCTGTTTCATTATTGAAACATATGTCTGCCGTCATGAAAAGATCGTTCGCTGCCATGGTCAATAGATCTTCCGACCCACCAAAACCTCAAGGTCAAGTTACATTCGTCAAATTCATACTCAGCATGGTAAAGGCACTAAAGATGTGTCTGTTCCTAATAATGTTGAAATTATCTCGAATACAGGACGTCGATTGCCAGCACCACTGTGTTAAGGCAGAATCGCCAGTATCAATCAGATCTTCGCCTCGTGTAACGACTCGTCTAACCAAATGGTTATCCATGCCAGTTGGGTTTATGTTCCTAAAGGTAAAGGTTAGCTGCACTAACAACGATATCGACCCACAACTATAAATAGGCGTAGCTAAGCGTTATATTACTTAAAATAGTCGTTAAGAGGTTTCTCCTATTCAATTCCAAAAAAGTAGAAAATGCTTAGATTAATAACTAAATAAAGAAATAACTAGAAATATAAGAAATGCTATAGACTATATATTTAATTTTTTCCCTTAATAATTTCTAGGATCATTGATCCTGTATTAATCCAATTTATAGATTACTATAATAAGCTATTAATCTAGATCATAGATCAGTTACTAATCTACTGATTTTAATATTACGTAATCTCTTTATATAACCCCTCTATTTAAGTATATATAAATATCCGTAGCACCTCTATATACTAGGTCCTTCGATTGGGCTTTGTTTTTTGTTAGTTTGTAATATTATTCCCTTTTTTCTATTATTGTTGTTTTTAACAATAAATAGCGTAAGTCTCCCTTATCTTGTTTTGTGTTTTTCTTTTCCCTGTTTTTTTTTTTTTTTTTTTTACGAAATGCCGTACTAAAATATTATACTAGACCGAATTAATAAACGCGTATACTTATCTAAAACCGAATAACGATATTACCTCTTTGCTACGATAAACGAACTTAGTTTCGAAATTATGCCTTGTTTTAATTATTATACGTGTTAATAGCAAAGGCAAAAAATAGAATATAAAATGATAGACAGGGTTTTCCGTTATAAAAAATATATTTATTGCAAAATTTCTTACAACGGTTTTAAAGTCCCGATAAGTTTTTTAAATCGCGTACTTCTTAAATTTCGTTATTTAAAAAATAAAAAAGAGGCAATTTTTAAACGTTTTAATCGTTTAATATAGAAGATTTAAAAAACTTTTACAAAACTTAACTAGTTACGGGTTTAACGCTTTTTTTTTGTTACTTATAGAGCTTAAATAATAAATCGTAGCTTTTAATCTTTAAATAAGCTAGACGAACGCGAGCGGCAGGAGTTTGACGCTATAATTTCTACTTATGTCGGTAGTGCAATCGATATTATTAATTAAGGCTTGATTAATTTAGGTTCTGCTTTTAACGCTTTTTAGGAAGTCGATTTTTTTTTTTTAGCTTTAGTCGATTAGAGTATTGGCGGTAGTAACTTGCTACAATTTCTAGGATAAATAATAGGTTCGTTTTAGGTTCCTAAATATCGTCTAAATATAGGTAATTTTTCTAGTATACTAAATATTTAAAAATATTCTTGTTTTAACGTAAATCTAGTATTTTTTCTATATTATACATATTTTAGTCGGGTTCTGCTTCGAATTATATTTCGAATTTAGCGTCGAGTAGTACTAGTTCTAGTAATAAAATATAAAAAACTAGATATATCTTTATTTTATAAAATAACGATAGTTAGTAGTTTAGATTTAATAAAACTTTCTCGATTTTAAATAGTCCAATTTTTTTAAAATCGAGTTTTTTGCTTAATCGTCTTATTTTAATGTTTCGTCGGAATAGATAAATTTTATTTTCCTCTTTTAAAATTAACTTTAATAATTGTTTTTTATTATAATATAATTTTAAACGTTGTTATAAAAATATCAATTCTACTTATATTTATTATTGCAAACTAATTAAATCTTTTACTTAAATTTTTACGTATAGTATAATAATATTTTCGAATAATATTTTAAAAATATTTAGGTTAAATCCGTAATTTGTTTTAAATAGTAATATTCTAACAAATTTAATATTTAAGCTATTATATACAAATTCTGTATTAAGTAATTTTTTAATCTAATTGTTTTATTATTTATTAATATAATATTGCAGGTAAATTTCCAAAATTTAATTAAAACGTTTAATTTATTTATTAATTTATAGGTAATATTTTATAAATATTTTACTTTTAATACCTAGTATTTTTATTAAAAACTGCTAATATTTAGATGCTATTTTCCGATTTCTATCGGATATAAATTTTTTAAATATCCTATATCGATTTATAAAATATCGAATTATAATATATATAAGGTTTTCAGCCGTGCTTGTTTTAATATAAAAAATATAGTATACTATTTTAGTAAATTTATATATTATAATAAAAATATTATTATAAAATATTTTTATTATAAATTTTTTAAATAGTAGTAATTTTGTAATAAAATTAAATATAACTACTTCCTACGTTTTGCTTAATAATAATATAGATTTTAATAGTCTATAAAATTTATATCGTAATAACTTAGCTTTATTGTAAAAATTATATTTTCTAATAACTTCCTGGACTATTTTCTTTGCTCTAAAAAAGTCGTAAATTTTTTAAAATCTTGCAAATATTTTATATTCTTCTTAGTATTTTACTAGTAAATATTTATATAGTTCCTTAACTAGCTCTTTTTGGAATATCAATAGTATATATAGTTTGTTTCCGTATATTATAGTATTATTTATTCTAGTTAATTCTTTTTATATATTATTTTAGAATATAGTGCCTTCCAGAAGGTAGTTTTTTATCTAATCGGTCCATCTATCATAATTTTGTTAAGTTATTACAATTATAAAGTGTCTTTCTTTTGTAGAGCTTAAAAATATTTGATTTAAAAGTAGTATTTTTTATTTATATTCCGGTTTACAGCTAAAAATATCTACCTATACGTTTTCCTTTCCTGCTACGTAGATAATTTAGAAATTAAACTAAGATAGAAATTCTACTTATCTAACTTATCATTTATTTAATTCTTTAATTATTATAAAAATAATAAAGTTTTTATAGTTATTATAAATTTTTACTAGTATCGTAGTTTTACTAAAATAAGGTTTCTATTTATAAAAAGCTTCGATAATAGCTATTAATTTTTTATTATATATTTAATAATTAAGTTAAAGTTCTAATAGTTTTTTAGAAAAAAAAGCTACCGAGTATAGTTTGTCTTTTTTATTTCGTCATTTTAACTATTTTTTAATAACAAAGTCATAAATATCGATTTTAACCTCGAATTTTTTATTAAAATTTGGAAGTTTTAATACTGCTTCGTTAAAAATTGCTTCTTTAATTTAATTAAAAACTTTTTATTTACGTTTAATCTAAATAAACGGAACTCCTTTTTTTATTAAATCCGTCAGCAGGGCTGCTATTTTTTTAAAATTTTTAATAAGCGCGCATACGTAGTTCGTAAATCTAATAAACGATCGTATTCCGGCAATATCTTTTAGCAGTAGCTAGTCTTTAATTACTAATATTTTAGAGTCTTAAATCCGGACTTTTTTTAGAAATATTATAAATTCTAAAAAGTCTACCTATTATTTATAAAACTCGCTTTTTTCTAAATTCATTAGCAGTTTTACGTTTTATAGCGCTTTTAATACTAATTTAATATATCTTTTATATTCTTCTAATATTTTAAAATATACTAATATATTATTTAAATATATTATTACAAAATAATTAAAATATTTTTACAATATTATATTAATTATTTCTTAAAACGTTGCTAGTACGTTAGTAAACTTAAATAGTATTAATAAGTATTCGTAATATCTATAGAAAGTACAGAACGTTATCTTCTATTCTTCTCTTTTAACAATACATATCAAATTATATATATTAAATAAATCTAGCGCAATAAACCATTATACTCCGTATAGTTAATTTTTCAAATCTTTAATAAGAAGTAAAAGGTATCGATTTTTGATAGTTTTGCTATTTAGGTTTCGGAAATCATAGCAAATCCTCCATCTAGATTTTCCATCTTTTCCTGGTTTTTTAGATACAATAAAAAGTAATACGCCTGCTAGCAATATTAATCGTCGAATTCCTCCACTCTTAAGTTTTTTCGTTACCCATTCCTTAAATACCTCAAGTTGCTATTTATTCATATTATAAATAGGAAAAAATCGTAGTTTTTATCCTTTTTTAAAAAATATATAGTAATCTTATTAATTATATTCGGGTAGTTCTATTATAGTTTAATATTTTCTACTAAACAGGTCGCAAAATTCTTCGTATTTTACAGGAATAGTAACTTATTTGTCTTATTTCGCTTCGGTATTTTGTATTATTAAGGCAATTACTAAATACCGTTAAGTTTTACTTACGGCTAGCTTTTGCAACGCTATAAAAACTAAACTCCTTCCTAGTATATCCCAATAAAGACGGCTAGTTCTCCAATCCATTCGAGGATTGCTTTTCCGTAACTAAAGTAAGCTAACCACCCCCTCTACGAACCACCTTACCCACGAACCACTTGCGGCCTATCTATACCAGCCTAGATGAAGCCACTTAATATAGCCAAATCATCTCGCTGTTGCTATCTACGGCATTTGCCTACTTAAATATACTCTTCTATTTCCGTTATATCGTTTTTAGCCTCGCCGACTATATCCTGGGGCCTTTTTAGCATATTGCAATTCGAGGCTTTATCGTCGTAGATAGTGTGACTTTTCAATTTTCGTTTCGTTTTTTTGATATTAACTATATAAATAAATAGTTGATTAGGATTAATTTTGACAGTTTTACGAGTCTTTTTGCTAATTTTGCTAATTTTAGCCCGGAAAAAGGCGTTTAAAGCTTTTAATTGCGTAATTTCGGCAATAGTACAGTTTAGCGCTTTGGCGGCTTTCGAAAAAAAAAACGTCTATAAGGGCTATTTTTTACAGCTATATTTTAAAGGGCTATTTTCTGGCTAATTTAAAAGATTACCTAGCTACTAGTAGAAGTAGTAAATATTTTTAGAGTTACGATTGCAGTAAAATCTAGTATTTTAGGCTTTTATATCGATATAGGTGCTTCGGCTTGTAGTTGGGCAATACTCTTTTCTTTTAATACTACGAATCTAGATAATAATAGCTTTGAACGATTTCGTAGCTAGATACCTATTGTAGCTTAGGTTTTTTTAATTACTACTAAAGTTAAAGCTTCGAGTTTAATTTGGTATAAAACTTCGATAATTTCGAGTTTAGAAAATTTAATATTAAAATAGCTATTTATATAGTTATATAGATAATACCGGAGCTTTTTTTTAACTAATTTAAAAATTTTTATATCTAATATTTATATTATATAATTATAGTAAAATTTATAAAAATAAAACTATATTTTATTTACGATATAAAACTAAAAAAAGTTATTATTTATATATAATTTATAACTATTATAAATTAATATAACTTATTTATTACTATAATAATAATAAATATAAGGTAAAAAGAGATCTTTTAGCTATTTTAATATAATAATATTACTAATTTACCTATTAGGCAATATTTTAAAATACTAAGTATTATATTTTGCATTATTTTAATCTAGAAACTATTATATTTATATATTAATATTTTTAAAAATTAGAAACGGCAGTAATACTAACCTTCCGGTATTTATATATTTTAAAGCTATAATCTATTTGCTTTTTTCGACGTCTTTTTTTAAAGCTTTACGATTTATAGTTTCGTAAATTATAAAATAATCGCCTTTAACGCCTTGGCTAATACCTATTTTGTTGCTATTATAATAGCGGTTTGTCGGAATTACAGCAATATTCGAAATTTCGAGTCGATCGAAAAAAATGTTAATATTAATAACCGTAATACTATTTATATATTAGTAATCGATAATTTTAGTTTGCGTAAACTTAATTTCGGGGTTTTGGGCTAAAAAATATGTATATTATGTTTTTTTTAGCTGGTAAGCACTGCCGCTAGCGTTAAAAAAATTCTAGGTATATAGCCAGAATTTAAAAAGGGCCGACGTATAACCTAATCTAGCTTAACTAATAGCTTAACTAGCTAATTAGCCTTCAAAATATAGTAATAAAAATTGTTAGAACTTATTTATTTCCTTGCAAGTAGGTATATTTTTAAAACGACGGTTAATATAGCTACGATTAATTGCCTATTTTTTTAATATTGCACAAATCCTTCTGTTTAGCATTATTTGGCGTACGGCAGCCTTTTCGCGTAATTGACGATTCGTGGCAGGCATTACGATGAAAAAAAGAAAATAGTAGCAAAAATAATAAAAAAATAAGGTCTCTATAATTTGTAGTTATTAAAATAACTTATATTGAACTAGCTAAGGTCGCGATCGCATGACGCAGTTCGCGGTGGTTTGTGGGTGGGGTGGTTCGCAAAGGGGGTGGTTAGCTTATTCCTAATATTATATCGAAATCTAATATATTCGTAATATTAAACATAAACTATTCCTTATAACCGGTAACATCTAAAATAAATTTTGCAGTTTTTTTTTTAACTATACCGTTATTATAAAATATCGGGCTTCTATCCACGGTTCTAAGTATATAAAGTTGTTTTTTCGTATTCCAAGGTATATTATACCTATTAACTATTCTCGAAAATATATAGTTCCCTAGTCCTCTTAAATCTAACAAAGCTTAAAACTTCTAACTATTATACGTTACGTTAATAATAAAATAACTATCGATTTTAGCATTTATACTATTAAAATATCGAGTTAATTTTTAAGTCAATTATTAACGCTTTACAGTTATTTTCCGTCGTTTTTTATCTATTAATTAGCGATTTATCGGTTTAGCTGTTTTTTTAATACCTTTTTTCTATTAAATATTTCTTTTATTTGTATATATATATCATATTTCTAACTATAACGTCGTTGCTATACTACGGCAGTTTCGATATCTTAGATAATACTAATTTCTAGTTTTAAAATATCCTCTTTTTAAAACTGTAAAACTGCTGTTTTATATAATCTTTTATAATTTGTATAAAATCGGTTATTTTCGTCCTAATTTTGCAACTAATAAATCATTAACGTTATTGTTTAGGTATCTGTTTTTAATTATATTTTCTATGTTTTTGTCTTTTTTAAAAATAATATTGGTTTAATATTTGTTTTATATATTTCGCGTCGTATTTCTTTATAGAGTTTTCTAAAACTAGTTACGCGTTTTTATTTTTCGAACTACTTATATATCCTTTTTTTAATAATCTTTAAGACTTTATTTGCCTTATTCTAGTTATTTAATACTATTTTATAAACGATAGGATAATTCTTTAATACTTTTAGTTTATAAAATAATCTTTTAGATATCTAGTTTTTAGCAACTTTTTTTAAGGTTTTTTTTTTTATCCTATCTTTAATATATTAATAATTTGTAACCTTTTATACTATATATTTTTTATAAAAATTATTATTATAATTAGTTACGTTAGACCTTATATAATAGAACGATTTATTAACTCGATACTATTTTTCTATTTTTATCTATATATAAAATCTATATACCTTATTAGTATATTTTAATTATTATAACGTATTATAGTTTTAGTCTATATTTTTTTCAAAAACTGCAAATTTTTAAAAATTTCGTATTATAAACTTTACGGGCCTTATAAATTTTTCTATATATAGTTCTTTTATAAATTATTTTTATAATTTTCGTAAGAACTATCGGTATTTAATTTTATTATAGAAATAGATTAGATATTAGTTAATAAAATATAAAATCTATAATATCTTTAAATATTATTTATATTTTAAATTTATCCATAAATTATTTAATAATAAGCAATTCTTATCAACTTTTCGACTTTAATAGATATCTTTAATTGCTTTATCGAAATTGTTTTAAGTATTTAATTTTTCTCTAACAAACCAGTTGGTAGCATATTCTTTTTATTATTTCTGAATAAAAAGTTTCTATACTATATTTCTTTTAATTTCTGCCAATTATTAATAAATAATAGGTTTTTTTTATAGCTTATATTTTAATAATATTTTATCCAACTAAGCGTTTATTTTATGCTAGATTTTGCTAGTAAACTTTTTTACTATAGATTTACTATTATCGTTAAATATAATAATATCGTTATTACTATTTTTTTTTAATATAATTTCGAACTTTTGCTATTTAGCTAAATATAGTTCGTAAATTATTGCCGTATAGTATATATATTCTTTAATAATAGCTACCTTAAATTCTGTTATTTTTAAATATACTAAATAAGCTCTGTTTTTAAAAATATACTGCTAATATTAACTATTTAAATCTTCTAATTCTAATTATTAAATATTTAAAATATCCGTTTATAATATAGCAGCAAATGTTTATTTTCTAAATTAAATAGCATTTATATTTAGTTCCGAGACTTTTAAATATATCGTTTTTTTTTTGCTACGACATTCGTTTTTATAATATCCTTTCTTGCTACAATTATAACAAATAACGTTGCTTTTATCTTTAGATTTCTTCTAACTTTTACTCTTTTAAATTATATTTAAATTTATAGGTTTTAAATATATATTATAGGAAATATTTTCGTTATATCGTCGTCTCTTATTAGACTTCCCAAAAAAGAACGTTGGTTAGTTTTTTTTTTATTATCGTCGTTTATATTAATATATATCAATACGTATAGCTTTTGCTTAATATTTTAAAAAATTATTGCTTACTTTTATTTTATAAAGTTTATCCTTAACTAATTCTTTTAGATTTTGGTAGAACAAGAAGATTTTAAATTTATTATTCATATTAAGTCGTACAACAATCCGTCGGAAATCTGCCGCGTAAATCGAAACTGCTCCTTTTTACGTAAACTTCAAAAGTTCCTACTAAGCTTTTTTTTTTTCTTCGGAGTCGAAGTATAAAAACTTAAATTATACCTTAAAACTTTCAAAAAATAAAAATATAAAAACGGTTTCCGGTTTCTATTATATTTAAACCTTCTTTATTACATTAGCCAAATATAATTTAAACTATACCAAAGCCTTTCCCTTCAAAAATAACGCTATATAAATAATACATTTAATATCGTTATTAAAATTTAAAGTATAGTATCTTTAATATACTTTAATTTAAATAAAAAAACTATACGTATTTCTTAAAGTTCCGTTAAAAAATCCTAGTTTGCTTATTTTTAAATATTATCCTCCCTTAATAGAAATTTTAATAATATTTTCAGCTATCTAAAATATCTTAACTTAGCTTTTAAACTATTAAATACATACCTAATAAATATTCGCATTATTATTACTTGTCTCGGTCTATTTTTTAAATTATCTTTTAAAACTACGCATTCTATTAACTAAATTATCGTATTTTTTTTTAATAACTCGAAAATCGGCTTCGCTTTCGTTATCTTAATCCATTTCTTCGGCAAAGCTCCGTTAGGGTAGAAATAAAAAGTTTCGAATTCCGGATATATTACTTAACTATCGTCGAGATAGCTAACTAAACAAAAATTATCAAAATATAACAACTCGTCTAACTAAATAGTTATCCGTACCAATTAAATTTATATTCCTAAAAATAAAAATTAGCTGCACTAACGATAATATCGACCCATAACTATAAATAGATATAACTAAACGTTATATTACTTAAAATAATCGTTAAAAGGTTTCTCCTATTTAATTCCAAAAAAGTAAAAAATACTTAAATTAATAACTAAATAAAAAAATAACTAAAAATATAAAAAATGCTATAAACTATATATTTAATTCCTTCTTTTAGTAATTCCTAAGATTATTGATCCCGTACTAATCCAACTTATAGATCACTGTAATAAGCTATTGATCTAGATTATAGATTAGTTACTAATCCACTAATCTTAATATCACGTAATCTCCTCACATAACCCCTCCATTTAGGCATATATGAGTATCCGTAGCGCCTCCACACACTAGGTCCCTCGATTGGGCCTTGTCCTTTGTTGGTTTGTAACACCTCGGCAATAATCGCCGGCATCACCGCATCCCATCCCCCGAATAATGCCGCGATGATACAGTGTAATTGAATGTAAAGAGATGCGCTTACGGATGATCAATTATTATGACGAGAAATTAGTTACTTACATACCTGGTTCTCAGGTGGGAAGAAGGATACTGGAAGAGGGGGGAAAAAATGAAAAAAAGAATTGTCCATTCAAGATTCCATTGGGAATTGAACGGGCAACCGGAAAATCATTGAGTTGTTTTCCTGGCGATGCATCCCCAGTCAGGCCTTTAAACCATTGGGCTATCGGGCCATCATTCACCTACCTGTTTTGGGGCATCTGTTTGGATTGCACGCTTAATGTCTTTCATTACCTTAAGGTACAATTAGGTACATACCGCATGAATACGTCCGAGGGGTGATAAAGACTATGTCGCCCACTCAGCCATTATGCCAAATTGAAATCCACGCGCATTCTGCATTGATAGTCTAATGAATTAGGTATCTTCAGAATTATACTGTCATTGCTGCCAACGACAACCCTTCCACGATACGCAATCTTGATTGACGACGATACGAGAGGACATGCGATTGGCATTTCACCCTCATCTAGAGAAAGCCTCCCTCGTCTTCGATAGCACCCTTTCCAGAAGAAACGCAGCACAAGACGCATATTCCACACTACATTCGTTGTATACCGGCCATCCAAGGTTGGTCACGACTTCATGGGGAGGCCCTTGCATCACCCAGGCAGCATCAACATTCTTATTTGCACAGACAGAGCCTGACGGAATAATGAAAGGGATGGCTGCAAGCAATCTCCTATTTGGATCATAAACCCCTAGGCGTGCACATGTTCAGACTGGTTAGACAACAATGGACCATTCATCGACACCTGCGTACGCGCAAACAAGCAATCGCGCAGAAGTACACGTGCTTGGATACCGCACCACCTTTTTACCAATTAGCTCAGTGGTTCGGACATGGCAAGTCCCACCTTATCATGTGAGAACTCGAGGTCTGGGTTCGAATCCCAGCCGCGGCCAGTCTCCTCATACCGAACAAGCTCAGTGACTGATAGAATCCGATACGTTGGAGTTTGGCAAGTCGTTTGAGTTCGCTTCGGCTTCACTTTGCACTTTCGTAGTGTGTGTTGACCTCGGTATGTAGGCAGGTGGCAGAGCCCCCCCTTTTTTAAAAAAAAATGCTGTCTTCTCCCTCCCTTGCTCTCTGATGCAACTGATTTCAGCTGTAGTGGTTTAATCTCCTGATGAGATACGACATCACCGCCGTGGTTCCGCCCCTCGCTGAGCTATAAGCAATGCTCACTGAGCAACACGATGCAAATCAAGTGAACAGTGATGGCTTCAAAATATTTGTACAGTATTTACTAGTCACAGGTGAACAGAGAGCTTACCATATGGCTATATTAGGAACATTAGATAAAACAGGTAGGACCAATGTAAAGCGGATGTAAATCCCTTTTTCTATTTATAACGAAATTTTATTAATACAGGTGTATCAGAAGCGAAGAGATCAGATTCAATCTCCAAGTTTGTCTCGCAACTTGAAATCCGACAATCGGGCCATGTTTTCGCAGGCATTCTATCTCTCTACTGCGCGACGCAGCTGGACTTGGACTTACTCTTGGACTTTGAGGACGAAGATGAGGACTGACCCACCTTTGACATATCCTGATAAAGAGGACCTGCAGCCTTTTTAACATTCTTCTCCGACTCATACAACTTCATCTTCGTCGGCTGACCATTAGCATCATACTCGACAGGGAAGCCTCGAGAAGAAGACATCTTGACTTGGAGTAAAGTGGTAGCTATGTATAGTAGTTTTTGTAAACGTGACGATGAGCGGTGATATTCTTGATTGAGGTGAGCGAAGTGGTGGGATGCGATTTGTGTCGAGATTGATTCTGATTCTACTGTTTCCAGTGGCCAAATAAATACTTTTCGACGGCCATAGAACACTTCCACGGAACTTGGACATAACATCATCATTTAACGTTTGGAATCACAGTCTTCCTGCGATTTTATTTATGAAAGAGACTGTATTCATGAGCTTCGACATTGAAGTGGTCGTTTTGAGAGTGGTCGTTTTTAAAAACAAAGAACTTGTCCTCGGACATGCCTGTACAAGCGATGATAGTATAATCAGCCAGATGAAAACAAAGCCACACCGAAAATGAAAGAAATCTAATTTATTCATCTATTCCGACTGACAGAATCTTTACTCTATGTAGGGGCGTTTGATAGATCGATTTGGCCATGCCAATGATCCTGCTCTACTTGTCATCATCGGGGGTGGTCATCCACAGGGACCAAAATCCCTCTGCGTATTATTGGGCCTGCCAACGCTTGCACGGACAGGTCAAAGGAAAAGGGGCAATACCCCGACTACCAGTTGATGTCCTTATTGTGGTGTACGAGGCCCTACTTTCTATTGAATCAGGTTATAATTATAACTTTCCTAGTTCTCAGGATTGTGTAATAGGAGTCAGATTTGTTAATCTTCCTGCTCGCCAAATTTTGTTGACAGGCTTTGTTTGATCTGCATGGATGCATTGGCTAGTTCACGAGAGATCTTCCTAGATCCGTCATCATTGTCTCGAATGACGTGGTATAGACCGGCGTGCTTTGCCGCTCTCATATAGGTCGAAAACTTCGCTGAGTAGCTGGCAGCGTTTGTCCAACCCGCATGAACGCCCACTAGCACCGCCACGAGGGCGGCAAGTGCGTATTCGATCAAGAGCATTTAGCTAGACATCAACGCGCTTACTTTCTAGTAGTGTATGATCAAAGCCCCTGTCAGAAAGAGTGTTATGAGCAAAACGTTCAGCGAGGAACAGAGAAAGCAATGAGCATGCTATTAAAAGAACTAAAAGAACTAACGCTGCGATAAATGAAGAAAATGCCGTAAGATAGGTTGGATGCTCGCCAAAGGTCTGTTTGAAGGACGCCGCCATCTGATTGGTAGTAATGCTATGTTCATGGTACGCCGCGAAGTGACTACCGCCGGTATTCACATCTGCCGGGTCTACGAAGAGGCAGTATCGAAGAATGCTTGCCGCGTGGTATATCAGGCTATTAGTTTCCAGTCCAGAATTGTTTCTCGAAAATCCTTCTACTTACTGAAGCATAACCATCTATGGGGGAGGGGGAGGTTTCACGGGTTCAAACTTCATCGGGCCAAGAACAGACTTCCGCAAGTTCTCGAGATTTTGACATGCCTTTCCGATGAATGCCATCCTACACAGCGGAGGTAATTGACTCTCTGTGCTATAGAGCTCTAGAATCTGATCATAGAGAATCTGTGAGGTGTCGTTGTCGTCAGTATTCATATGCACAAGCGGACGATTCCATTCCCCACGACATAGTAAGCAAAGACAAGCATGATAACAGAAAGTAGTCGCTCGACGATTCTGCTGCCAAACATGATTCCGCAGTTGTATCGAGCAGTTTGAGGGTTCACGAAATAGGCTGTCCAAGGGCGGTCATCTTCAGCGAAAGCAATCATGTCCAAAGGATCGCGACCTAGACGCGGCGCAAATTTTGGTTCACGACCCAAGGCCAATGATATCGATCTAGTCGCGCAAGTTAGTACACAACTGCTTCGCATATGAATATCATGATTTCCAATCGCGTAGAGCTACGACATACTCGTTCCAATTATGCGCGCTCCAGAATAGGCGGTCTCGGGTAGCTTGCTCTTCAAACGACAAAGCAAAAGCGCCCTGACTTGATCGAGCACAAGATAAATACCCATCTAGTCGCCATAAACATGGCTAATGACTTAGCCCTGTTTTCTATAAGAAAAACTTTTCATCACGAAGATCTCACATCTTGTATCATCCGGAAGGCCTCGTTTGCGCATTAGATCATCCTAATAATGTGGGCTTTGGGGGCATGGTCACTCACCAAACCTATGTAATTCCACCCTTGGCTGACGTTTCCCTATGAGCAATGTCAACATGAAAGAAGCAGTAAGCCTTGGATGGTTGGTATTCTGGGAGTATTGCTGCTCAATTCCTTGTCTGAGTCCTTGATCTTCAAGTCGCGGACACGTATATGGACATGAGTAGGGATTCGGCAGAAATTGGGCCGCTAAGAGTCATGGCGCGTGGGAAAATTGATGGTTGAACGATGTTCAAGACTTGATAAGAGAAGTAAGCTTCGAGCAACGCGCCGCCAATGTTTGGAGCAACTGAGATATGCTTGGAGAAAGCGAGGTTCTGGTATATGGGCGTAAGGGCAGCCGAGTCGTGCAATTCTTCGTATAGATTCTGCTGTTCACTGTACACACGCGTCTCACTGGCATCGTGTGGTCCTTAACTCCAATTTGTGAGATCATGATATAAGCTGACCACCCCCCTGCCGGCCCATCCCCTGCCGGCCCAGGGTCCTGGCTCGTGTAAGCCGCCTTTCATCTCCACGACCCCATTTCCTTTG
>MU389038.1:0-32334 GCA_022578795.1 Xylariaceae sp. FL0255 | reverse complement strand
TTTATAATTATTATTAATAATTAATATATATTATATATAAATATATTATCGATTATATAAATTTCGATTTTATTTAACGTAAAACTATAGTTAAAATAAATTAAAGCTATAATAATTTTATTAATATTTTAAAAAATAAAAAAAAAATAGTTTTTTAACTATTTATAAATATTAATTTTAGTTATATTAATAATATATAAAAAACTATTTAATTTAAAACTATTTAAAATATTAATAAAATTTTTTTTTAATAAAAATATATAACTTTATATTATATAAATATTTTAATTTATATATTAATTTATTTTATAATAAATATTATTATTAATATTTTATATATAAAAATATTTTCGAAATATATAAAATATCGACGATATAAAATATAATAAAATTTCTAATTAAATAATTTTATAGTAATAAAACTAATTATATAAATAAAAAATAGTAAATATTATTAAAAATAATTATAAATTAAAATAATTAAAATTATTAATAATTATATAAGCTATTATTTTAAAATTATAAAAAAAAGAAAAAAATTATTATTAGTTTGCTATATTTTTTTAATAGATTTTTTAAAATTTTTTAACTTTTTTTTAAAATATAGTTTAAAATTAACGACTTGGCTCGTTTTTTTTTTATAAAATTAAATAATTACTATTATTATTAAATAATAAAATCTTTTAATATATTTATTTATTTATTAAATTATTGTAAATATCGGTATTCTAGCTTTTTCTATTTCCGAAATTTTTTGGGTTGGGTTTTTGGGCCGGGTCGGGTTTTTGGGTCGGGTTTTTGGCGTCTTGGTAACCCATTAAAACCCAAAAAATTTTCGGGCTACCCAGAACCCAAATGGGTTCTGGGTTGCCAAGCCCGGGTCGGGTTGGGCGAACCCTAGTACACATCATGGGGGTTTTCCTTATTTTTAGTCACAAGCGTGGTCCACTTTACCACTCCTGCCGGTTCATATCACCAATTTCCTAATCTGGCAAAGAAATCCCTGTCCTGACCGTTCCTCTATGGACCCTTGATCACAATTTTCCTCAATTCCAACGCTTGAAGTCAATACACCCACTTGTTATCAGGTATTATAAACTTGTAATCACGGGGTGGCAATGCTTAAAAATCAACATCGTCAATATACCAGATGTTTGCTTCGAAGCCGTCAGTGAGTAGTTATCGGCACGACAGTGAAGACTGGCTGAGGGCAATATTTGTTCCTTGCCTGTGCTGGCCTAGCAAAACGTCTCATGTTACTTAAAAACCAGCTACGAGATCCATACATCTATTTCACCCTACATGATATAGGGAGAACTTTGTCCCAACGCGTGAAGCATATTCAATTGATAATCTTAGGCGGCAGTGATGAATAATGGTTATCTTGACAGCGACCGTAGAGAGTCATGAAGTAAGCAACTATCAAGATTGAAACAATATTTAAAGACACCTGCAGCGGGCAACGCTCTCTTTCACAATACACTGACAGACATCCTTATCACTTCCTTCTACACAACCACCAACGAACTCCTGCCTACTGGTTAAAGCTTTTGAAAACGGCCTGTTCATACAGAATATCAGCTCTCACCATGCCTTCAATACTCGTTCTCGGAGCCACTGGATTTGTTGGAGGTGTGTTCTCCCTTATGGCCGCCCCTGTGGTCATTAAGCCTCATGTCAGAGCAAGTAGTACTGATATGCCGAGTACAACAGCTGCTGTAATTCGGGCACTTAACAGTACCCATCCGGATTGGCCCATCACAGCGCACGTTCGCCCGCAGTCCAAACACGTGAAATATCTACTCGAGAATGTCGCTCGCATTGCCGAGATTGGCGATTGGACAGAATTCGAAGCCATCAAGAACCTGAGCTCTGAGCATGACATTGTCATCAACGCGGGCAACTCGTTCACTGCGGACCCAGTCACCGCCGCTGTTGCGGGACTGCGACAACGCGGTGTCAAGAATGGAAGGAAAGGGGCCCTGATCCATATCAGCGGCGGTGGGAACTTCATTGACTTCGGGACTACCGGGGCCTTCAACCCGGAGAGCAAGGTTTGGGATGTGAGTCTGTCGGCATTTGAGTCCAATACGTATAAGATGACGAATTACTGATACAAAGAATTGAAATAGGATAGCAAGGTAGACGATATCAAGGCAATCCATAAGGATATGTTTAACGGCCAATCTGACACAGTGTAAGATATACCCCTTTGTCTCTCATCAAGGTTAAACCTCTTAAGTAGGATAATCTTTGACATGCTAATCAAACCTCGTGGGAACTCTGCAGAGTTCTTGAAGCCGGAGCCACAGGAGATATCGATACTTTCATAGTCTGCCCATCGGTTGTATACGGTCGTGCCTCGGTCGAATCTCCAGGTATAGGAGTAGGATGGCAACTTATCACCTCAAATGCCAAGAGCTTGGGCTACGTCCCATACCTCGGAGATGGCTCTGCGGTCCTCAGCACGACTCATATTCAAGACCTTGTCTCGTTCCTTGTCACTATCACAGGGCGCGCAGCATCTGAGCTAGATACCGGCTCAGCATATGAGCGATTCTACATGCTCGAGACAGAGAGAGTGTCCTGGAAGGCCCTCGCCACCACAGTTGCCGCTATACTCCACCGCGAGGACCCGGCCACATTCCGGTCACCTGAACCGAAGCGAGTTCTTGAATTCGGTGATGAAGCGGGCAGAGGAGAGGTAAAGCATCTGGTTGCAGCCAATATGCTTCTGACTGGGCCGAGGGCCAAGTCCGTCGGCTTCAACCCTACTGGAAAGTCTATCCTGGAACACGCGAGTGAAGATCTTAAGGGTTGGGGGCAGCTGTAAGATGAGAGAGAGGCAGGATGTCAGGCCAGAGGACATGGTGACACCTGCCCGCATTGCAATATCAAACAGAGAGCCCCTCTGATGTTTCTATCATGAAAAATAATGACTGCTTTCTCGCGGACTGTCCTGTGGAGTCATGAACATAGACTAGAAGCAATTATTTAGTGCCAGCAGTCTCTTGCTTTGGAATTGGGATTATCCCCCCCAGGAAGAAAGGAGAAAAAGAGACCTGATCATGTGCTACCTATGCAGATTTTTAAGAAGGTTCGGCTGTAGGTCAATGATCTCCCGGCTCACTCCTTAGGCCGAAGAGAAAGATGGTTCCAGACAACACTCTAGAGATTTTATGTTTGAAAGCTGACGAGGCTCACTAATAATATATACACCGGGCTTTCAAAGATCTGGCGAGGGAATAAGCTAGGATCTCTCAATGCCGAGGACCAGGCCCTACATATGCTGTTATGTAATTTAAGGCCGAAATTATTGTTGTGAAGGTACTAGGTACATAAGGTACCTAAGGTACCTATGTGATTGACTCAGACTAAATTAATCAATCCCTGCCTATGACTGTTTATGCTACAGCCCTACAACAACCCGGCCAAGAGGCTGCGGTTGTTGTTGCGTGCACCTCAACTCTTATTTTGCATCATTTGCTTTACATCACTTGCTTTACATCACTTGCTTTATCTTGCTCGCTCGTCTTTTGCTCCCGCCCTCGACAACTCACTCGCGAGGCAGAATTCACATCTCGCGAGCCTTCCACCACCCCACCACCATCCTCTGCCACCCAACATCATGATCGTTTTCCGGCCACGCGTCGAAGAGTCCTAGACCAACTCCACCACGAGATAACTTCGTAACCTGGAGAAAACCAACAAGTCCTCATTCACTTTTTAAAAAGAAAAAAAACAAAAACATTAACCCAGGTAAGCAGAAAGCAGACCACAAGCATCACAGGTCCGGGGTTCCAACAGAGCAGTTATTTACCAACATTTTCAATCAGGGCCATAGACAACACAGACACCATTACTTGAGGAACTCTCGTCTCAAACAAAGGAGACGCGCACCCACTATTGCTCACCATCGACGGACCTGAGATCTTGTACAACTTGGTCATTAACTTCATGGGAAGCCCGTTGGTCTCGGCAGGATGCAACAGACGAGTCGACCAGAGAATCCTCGTGACGTCATACCTGCTTGGGACTCGGAGCAAGCAGTATTCACTGGGGGAAGTCGCGATCCAGGAAGCGGTGCACTTACCTTTTCGACTTTGCATCTCGTGGCCAACCAACATTTCATCTGTCCTCCACCCAGGTCTCCTTCAAATGCTGCGCTCCCCAGGACCCGGTCAGCTCTCGACACTTCTACGAACCCTAGATTTTCTGCCCTGGGGCTGACGGTCAGCCAGCACTACTCAGATCTCGGACGTCTTCCACTTCTCACACGTTTCTCGTCTTCTTCTGAGAAGTTCCCGCTGATTCGATCTGTTGCATCGGCGTTTTACACTTTGTCATCTTCAATCTGTTCATCCTGCCTCTTCTTCGTCGTGGTTCCAGCTTGTTCTCTCTGCGCAGATAGCCCTTCGCGTGATTTTCCGTCATCCCTCACTCAGACTGCCCCCCCTTTCGTGAGTGACAACGTCAGCCACACCTCGTCTGTGTCCCCAAGGTCGTTTTCGGTCTTCGTCGATCTGCGTCCAGAGAGTTTGCGAGCTTGTTGTTTCTGAAGTATTCTCTTCTAACATTTCTTCAATACACCTGGTCAGTCCTGGGCTTCTGCTTTTCTTTCATTCACTCTTCGCCCTCTGTTGCCATCGATGATGACTGACGCCGGATCAGGACACTTCTATATGTAATAGTGGCCATGCCTACGTCGGTTTTCGAGCTAGTGGAGAGCCATCAAGCCCTCGCTGCACATTACCGGCATCTAGTGGCCCAAGGCATTGATGTTGAGTGGAATCAGACACGGCTGAATCTCATCGAAGAGACTATACATATTGAAATAGAGCTCGAGAACCACAACACAACTACAACTAACTGCAGCGAAGCTGCAGTTCTCGAGGCCTACTGCCTACTGGATGATCACGCTGGGGATCACACTCAATAGGGCTTAAGTAACCCCATAGGGGTCGGAATTGAAGAAGGAAAAACGCATGTCGATTGATAATCTAACTCAATGCAATTTGAAACTATTATACATAGAACTGGTGATCACGTGACCACCCAGTCGTAAACCCCATTTCAATATCCTACAAAAGGTGATGCAGCCTATAGACCACTCTCGAGGCAGACTTTCCGAGCATCAATCTCGCGGTCCTTTTTCACGCGCCTCGCCAGACAAGATGCAGCTCCAGAATCACCGCCAGAACAGACTTCCCGAGCTTCAACCTCGTGACCATCCTTATTACCCGCAGAAGGCGCAACTCGATAATCCCCCTCGACACGAGCCCATTGATCGTCACCCTCGCCATCGTGCTTCTTCCCCCACACCACCAGAAAAGATGGATCTCGAGAACTGCCTGCGGGACAGACTCCACAATCGTCAACCTCGCGGCCTGTCTAGACACAACCCTCATGGCCTTCAACATGGATCGCATAGCTTCTCTCCTGATCTCCATCTTCGCCAGTCACGCAGTCCTTTCTCGCGCGGTGGTACTCCACGCGGCCGTCGCCGTCGCTCTCGCAGCCCAACGCCCCTCGCCGTCCAAGGGAAGACGCGAACTAGAGATTACCACCCAGGCCTACTCAAGGAGTCTCAACCACGCAACCCTTCTCCTCGTGGCTACCATCGTCGACCACATGGTCAATCTCTACGAGATAATTGTTCCCCTCCCTCTGCAGATCTATACTATCCTCAACTTCCCCGTACCAGAGACAAAGCGCAGCCAGGGTACCGCCTCGTGAGATCCTTCGAATACAGCTCAGACCGCGAAGGCTCCGACACACCACGAAAGCCATCATCTTCCCGTCCGGCGCACCCACGCTCTCCTATTCGCCGTGCCTACGGAGGTAGCTCTTACGCTTCCATTCTGCCCGAACCTCAGTCTCGAAAGAGATCTCATCAAGTTCGAAATGATCCTGTAGGAACAACCCCGGTTTCGAATACATACGGACGGGATGACCTGATGATCTCGTCGCCCCCCTTCCAATAAGGGATGGCCCAACTTGTCTCAATCTGTGGTATTTGCACGGCAAAAGCTCCCCTCCTCTGCTTTACTGTCCATTTGGAGCCATCCAGTATTGCCCGTTCCATTCAAGGTCTGTGTATTAGTATGTAGCTTTATGACCGCAATGAAAGAGAATTTTCCCCTACTGTAATCATGCTCCGATTTTCCCTCCTGTGCACCCGATTCAACTGACACCCAATGCAGAGCCACCGACACGCCCGAGCGACATGAACCGAAGCCAGCGATACAGCAACTAGTTTGTGCATCTCTTGCTGACATCCGAACAAGTACCAAATCTGAGCGGCATTGGCCTCTCTGATTTCAAGCCGTTCTATCCCATTGCCACTGATGCTCAACAAGGGAATGAGTACATCAACAATCACGCCTTGTCCGAAGTGACTGATCAATGCTGCGAAATCTGTAGTACGAGACTAGTGAAGTGGGGGTATCGATACTTTTGGTTCTTTACAACCGAGCGGGAAAGCCAACTGATATTCAAGTTAGATTCATGCGACAGAAGGAGGCTCATCATGCGGAATTACTGCAGACTCATAGCTGACACCGTTCACTCTATGTTACCAGACTACAAGGAGTCTCTGAAAAGGATTGTCCATCATTGACTCTGTGGCTTCTTTACATAAGGGTTTCTCCAATACCATAACAGAGTCGCTGACCAAATGACAATAGACATAACGGCAGAGACACACCACGACACAACCATTATGATCATCATCATCATCATTGGCAACGAAAACTAGGTCTAGAATGTCTTGGGATCACATGTGTCTTCTCCTCGTCCGATTTTGCGCGCATATGCCGCGACGATACACACCTTTTAAGCCAATACATCTATGAAAATGGATGGTTGAGATCGGTGAGGGCTAGCAGTATATAGAAGGGGCGTCCCGCGACAGCGCTGACAGTTACAGATGCGAGACGCTTGAGGGAGTCGGTACTTGGAAGAACTGAAACCACTTGCCACTGAGTCCTTTCGATACCAAGTCATCTTACCACGTCTTCAATGCCGGTCGCTTGCTCGCGTGACCACCGACAGTGGCTGCTGCTGTGCCGGTCGGTCTTCTATCACATTACCTGAAACTCCCTTCCTCGGATTGCTCGGATGGGATCATATACCTTTGACTTATGACGTCGTGATATAATGGCTGTATCTTATGATTGTTTGGCTTGCCGTCGAAGAGGAAGATCGTCTTTTGATTTGAGGCCACATGCGAGGATTGCGGTGTCAGATCCTACATATCCGTGGACAGAAACTTGATAGTGCGGCGGTGGTCATAATCCTGATGAAAAACTTTGTCAGCCAGGAGGATTGCATTACGCCCATAAAACAGCGAGTAGGGTCGACGAGCTGAAAGTATGCTTAGTTGGGGTCAGAATGCGACGTAGAGCTGGTTAGAATCTACTGGAGTTTGGAAATACTCGGTAAGCGGTGTAGTAACAACAAGTTGCGGCACAGTTAATCCACCCGCCCCCAGCATGTTTGTTCTATTCTTGGTGACTGAATCTGTTGGTGCTTCCATTATAGGTGAAACTTATGCAATTGGTGCTTTCCGGATAGCTGTAACTTATGTTGTAGATCGACAAGGGAAGCGATCAAGGAAACCCTGTAGATCGCAAACTCCTAGAACACAAGGAGGACAAGAAGTAGTCTTGATTCATGTTGATAG
This sequence comes from Xylariaceae sp. FL0255, assembly GCA_022578795.1. Classification (NCBI taxonomy): domain Eukaryota; kingdom Fungi; phylum Ascomycota; class Sordariomycetes; order Xylariales; family Xylariaceae; species Xylariaceae sp. FL0255. The sequence continues at coordinate 24,650 of MU389038.1, read as the reverse complement.
GTAGAAAGAACAACAAAAGATCCATACCAGTAGATCAAAGTGTGTCAAAAATAGACCCAGTCAGTGATGGGCCCGCAAAGCTTGCGTTATAGATCGACAAGACAAGACAAGATGATGCCGCAGATCGCCACTTGGTCACACTGCAGTAAGTTCAAAAATAGCCTGGCGATTCCTAACCTTTGGACTTGGAAGAATGACAGCTGTTTCGGAATGAAGCCAAATCTAGAGTGCTCAATGATATCGAGCAATATAAAACTTAGCCAGCAACTCTTGCGAAGCCGGGTTTCGTTGACACTCATACACTCACCCACTCACAATTCACCATACTCACGACATCTACAAAAGCTTACTAGTCCTCCCATTTATAACAATCTTTCCAATTCCCTTTTCCGCAATCATGCAGTTCTTACACTTGTGCATTCTGCTCGCTGCGGCAGTCCCTGCACTGGTCATTCCACATGGAGGCCAGAATTCCACTGAAGATGTGGATGCTCTCGGCGAGCGTGCAATCTTCTTTGGCGTGAGTATCCCATCCTCAATAATTTCTTAGAACAAGGCAACACAGTGAATGACGTCCTGACCGTCTAAGAATTGCGTTTATACTGCGGGCAGTTCTGGCTACTGCGAATGGTCCGGGGGCGGTAGACAAGGAGTGTGCACTTGCGATCCCCAATTCAAGGTAAGAGTCCGTCCCTATCATAGCTGGTTTTGTCTCCATCTGTTCATGTCTCTGGATAAATTACTGAACGATGGCTAACATGGCGATGTAAAGTGCCGAATGACCGGCCATCAATGCAGCTACAGTGATATCAACCTTCAATGCAGTTGCACCTAAAAGTCGCGTGGGCCAATTTCCTGCGCCTGTGATCGGGGTCAGGGGGAAGGGATGTCATTCAATGACAATGCCGAGTAGCATGTACGCTATCACTACGTTGTAACACAGAACAGAGTCCATAAATGCCACACAGTCATTACTAGTCGCCAAATAAGAAAAAGAGTCCTCAGGGCCCAGATTACTGTCTTTAAACAAACTTGGTAATAGCCATTAGGCAGACGTGAAATTGTTCAAAGATCTCGTAGCTGTAGCATTACGGGGCCTCCCTGGCGTTTCTTAGTCGTCTTTGACCTGACAGGCTATTATCATTTGTTCTTTCCTGAATGGTTCCAGAACTAGGCATATAACTCAATGTTTAGTGTTCACTGAGTAACAACGGTGCACTTTTAACTGTGGGCTGAAAGATAAAATACGCCTTGATTGCTTAATCTATGAAGAGACACGAACGATCAACGACTAACCATACTAAGGTGCAGTAGCATAGCAATCTATGATTGCTTAATGACCAGCAGGGACAGTAGTATCGCAAGTTCATTATATATATAAAGGAGTCAATCATCGTTGCAAAGCAGATGCTCGTGTTACTGTGCCATATAAATACCAAAATAGTGTGATCTCCGAATATATGGTCGTCTAATCGGAGTTACGCCAGTGGCGTCTTCCACCAATTCCAACCACTTGGCTTAGACTTGATAACAGTACCTTGGCGCCAGATACAACGATTAGGAGATTAATTTGTCGTATACATTGAATTTACGAAAGATAGACTGTTCTAAAAGATACTACAATGGTGAGTTGGATCACTAATCTCGTGGTGGTAAAGAACTCGGTGTCGAACTCATAGTCAGCCACTAAAGAGGTCATGTGATGGTCACCCCCTGAAATGAGCTTTGCAGGACAGATGAGAGTTGCTAGTCAGCTTCCCATAGTAAAAGAATAGTGGCTAACAAGGCAGTAGATGTGTCTGTCAAAAAGCTCGCAGGAAAGGTGCATGGACAGGATGGGAAAAAGAATGCGGTAAGAGTATAAGAACAAAGCTTTGTTTTGAAAACGAAAGGCTCGGGCATAAGGCCCTAACAAGAACTCTAAATGTGCTACTGTACAAATGAAACCATTCTCTCTGATGTCCAGCAAGTGTAGACCATGGCCAGTAGTCCTTCTGTTGCTGACACAATGAAGATCCTCCTCACTCTCAAACAGTTGTGACCGTCGAGACACGTATAGAACGCTGCACTTAGGAAACAGTGCAGTACAGTCCACCCAAGGTCTGCTGGCAAGCTAGATGTCCTCACATTAGTCAAGGACCGTAGGGTACTCAGCCGAAGTACTTACTGCCGGTCTGGACAATGCTGGAGTCGGTCTCGTAAAACTTGCAGCTAGAGTCAAGTTCGTGATCACAGTTGTTCGGGCAATTGCAAGCAGCTTCTACAGAGAGGAAGTCGTGTTAGATATATCCATTGGGGGTTAGAAAAGAGAGATTCTCTTGCTCAGGGACTTACCAGGATCGGTTGCTATTAGAATGGCGCGGGCGTTGACGGGTACCTTGATTGAAGCGGCCATGGTGCCAACGGAGAGCATGGCAATGGTAGAAACAATGGCAGTGGAGAAATACATATTGGAACAGGATTGAGTGTTTGAAATTGAATTCAGTTAGGAATGGCAGTTGCTTGGATTGTAGTTCCTTGGTGTCTGTGCTGTGATGTTGATGTTAAGATATGGAGGAAAACTGACCTTGGGCGGGAACAGTCAGGCCTCTTTATAGACTTTTCTCCCCAGATCTCTAATGAAGATTGTGTAAGAGATGATTGGAAATGTCGAAAGTGGTCTCCTTGTGTTGCTCCACGCGAAACGCTGTGCTATGATGTAACGCGAACCATGGCAAGAAGAGAACTTCGTTCAGCAATCTCGGTTGCTTAACATAGAACAGTTCACATGTGGTCAATGGCAACTTAGTTGGATCGAGTGAAGAGATCTGCGGTCGGTGTTGTCTATTTCTGAACATAGAGCAATCAACATTCACTCAGCGCCAACTCCAGGCTAACAGTACAAGCCGTCACCAGCGGAACATATCAGACTATCAGTGACATAATTGACTGTAATGGGAAATAGAAGGCAAGATCAGTTGCGGCGTGTAAGCAGGTCTACTCGCCCGGTATGTCGGGGAGGAGATCATCGGCCAACCTCAGATCCAGTACGAGGGCATGGGATATAAAAAGCAACAGCTACAACAGTGTCAAGCCAACTTTATTACGTCTGTCGTTGGTGCCGGCATTTAGGATTCTCTCCATAGATTTTTAGCACCTAAGGTAATTGTCGGTATCACAGGCGACAGCCAATCTGAACCATGTTTCGGCTTCGGATGTGTTAGGCTGACGGTAAAACGGACACCTGAAACTAACAGAATTCGGGGGGTGGGGCAAATGACGCTTGAAGGATGATGAACAAACAACCGGACTATCCTACATTGTTCTTCGGCCTGTTAATAATGACTGTGCCTCAGCTTGCTCTACTAGTTGACTGGAGTGCCACGTCCGGCATTCCACTTCACTGCGCTTGGTGGGTTGCATAATCGCAAGACGCCTCAAACCCCTCGGGACACCTCTTTATATATAGAAGTCCCATACAAAAGTTCAACGCTCGTACAACTACCCAAATATACCAAATACCGGCAAAAACCAACTTGACAACCATGAAAGCTGTGGCTTAATGGCCAGTGTAGCTGGATTTGCTTTGTTGATAGATATTACTAGATATTAACGAGTTTATTGTAGGCGTGTTGGTTGCTTAGTTGGTACGTGAACGAAAATAAAGATTAGATATATAAATAGGTGTTCTGAGAGTATAGAGGACCACACCCAGTAATTGGTATGGCCCCCAAGTTGTGGACCAGGTTCAGGCATTCCCCAGAGTTAATAAAAAGGGGCACTAGCGAAACGGGTGGGATAGCGTGGTATCCCACATGTCAGCAACTGTGCTGCCTTAGCCTGCTCTTTCAAACCCGTTGGCACTCTTCTTCTTTTCATAAATCTCCGCTTTAATCTCACGTTGAATTTGTAGTGATTTTGCTTGCAAAGCTATGCTACGAGACGACCTCCTCGGAGAACAAGAGATGATCTTAACCTACTGCATTGCGGCATAGACAGCGTTTTGTCGCCTCTCATCGTAGATGTAGATCTTAGTACATGATGGGCGCCTCGCCTCTCGGCTAAATCCAATGAGTGATGAGTGGAAGGAACAAAAAACGGAGCATAGGAGGGGATGTATGAAACATGAATCGGACTTGACCTTTCGGTCAGAAAAGCCCCTAAAAATGAGATTCTAATCAACCATATTACCACGGTGGCTTTGGCGCTGTAAACATTGCCGTTTGTGCCACTTTATCACATAGGCAGGGGCAATATATAAAGTCGATACGAGGCTAGTTATGACGCCATCGATTAATAAATCACATGTAGATAAAACATTGAAATAAAGCTATAGGACTCTATCCTGCTGGATAGCCTATATAGGCTACACTTAACAGGCATGAAGAAAAAGATAAAAAGATGAAAAAGATGAAGATGAGTAGGTACAGGTGATAGGGGCAAGGCCCTAATATAAAGGAAATGAGGTCACGTGATCCCATCCCCATTGCAACATCCACTAGGCACCAGTCATTGCTGTAGGCAGCATAATAGATTGACAAGTCTAGCGTTCTGATGTAGGATTATGACTAGCAACCAGCTCGAATCATAACACGGAGTCGATTTCTTTCGTGCTATGCGTTGTCCCGGCTTGACTGTCACATATTCTTATGGACAAACATTGTGGTAAACAAGAAATCTCGAACTTACAGTGACCTATCGTGGCACTGACATTGCGCATTAGATTTTGTTTACAACCTTCTGTAAGCGAGGATCGATCCGGGTCTTTGTCAAGTAACGTGTACAAGAAGGCTTAAGAAAATACTTATATATATACAGTCGGTAGACGGACACATCCCCTACACGGAGAATATAGAATAGATGTACATCAATACCCATGACTTCGACCAAATGGCACGGTTGTAGCTTTGAGAAAAGTAGATAAGAGTGATGAACGTCCAAAGGGCTTGGAAGTCTCTTGAGGCTTGATAGATTGCAAACAGTAGTGGTGAAACTCTGTGTAAGTAGACTCGAAGAACTTATGAACCTAAACGCTGTAGTGGTGGTAGAGTCATTGACTTGCGTGAAAACGTTGAGAAAAGGCCAGTTTTTCAATTGGTCTAACGTTACAAATGAGTGAACATCTATGGTACAGATTGTAAAAGCAAAAGATTCGAATCCTTGATTTAACGAGTGAAATCCAAATAATCAATCTCCTCCGTACAAACCCACTCATGTCGTGGGGTTGTATTACAGAAATAGTCTACGCTGTACTTGAATGTGGGATGTCATCCAGAGCCACATTCTTCTATAGCTCCAACGGCTTGCCGTACTGACTTTTGATGGACTCTGTCCCCGCCCTGAGACTTAAGGCTGTAAGCAGATACCACCGGGGTCAGGGGGTCCAGGAAAGTAGCACTGGTAGCACTGGGTAGGCCTGTATCTTACGCACTGACCGACAGTGACACAAGGTGCGCCGATACAAGACTGTCGCTCGCCCAGGAGGGATGGCAGTACATCACCGCTCCAGTTTGACATACGTCGCGAAAGAGAGCTGGCCGGGAAAGGCGAATCATCGGGGCTGAGAAGCTTGGCTTTGTCCAAAACTTGACGTCCGTCGATATAGGGCTCCTTAGCCAGATCGCTTACTGCACTGGGAATGGCGCGGCCCGTGGTCTGCCATTGCTGAAGTTGGGATTCGGCGAATTCTTGGAGCTGGGTCGGATCGAGCTATATATAGATTTCGATGAGTTGGCGGATTTCAAAGGCAGAACAGGTGGTGATCCCATGGATGGAAGGTATTAGTGGATGGTTGAGTCTTGAAATGACATACCTGATGAAAATCGAGGACGGTACCGTTTGATGCAAAGCTGCGCAAGACGCCGTCTGCACCAACCATCAAAGCCCCATCATCGACCGTTTCCAAAGTGTTGGAAATCGTCCCAACAGGTCCAGGAATGTAACGATCCAGCGACTCTGTTATGGAAAGATCCAAACTTGCTTGGGTACCCTAGGGATTCAATGAGTACAATGCAATCATGCCAGGAGGCGTTATGACTGACCAATGGCGCTACCGCCAGAAGGGACAATAATTTGAAATGCATGAGGAAGGTTTGTTTGAAGAACATTCTGAAGATGAGTGTGTTCAGATGTCTGTGAGTGAAAGTCTTAAGAGAAATTCCCTCGAGGGGAATCAACAGGTATTTATATAATCCATTGGACTGTAGAATGACGAACTCAATGCTACGTGTCGCCAGTGGAAGGTTGTGTTGACCATCTTCTGTGCCGTGAAGCAGACCTGTGTTGATGCAGCCCAAGATTCGGAGTACAGATCGTCATCGCAATGTGGTGGTGATTGAAGTTCGTTTTTATGGAATCTATCACTCCGGAGTTTTGTCGTACGCCAATTTCCTCCTGAGCTACCCGAAAACCAACACTGACAAATTGATCGTCTGGATCCTTCAGGGGCAAAATCCTGGGATTCGAAGATTACATCATCGACCAAGCCTGAGACATGTTGGTAATAATGTTTATCACAGAAGATCGACTCGATCTCCAGGGCTCTTACGGGGTCATCTTGCCAACTGTTTTGAGTGCGGAAATGAGCGCGGAAATGAGGTGGGCCTCTCGAGTGGCACAGCTTTAGACTGTGCTCGCTTGGGTTGTTAGAAGATCTTACTATAAACAACAACAATGATGAAAGCAATGTAATAGTAAGTAATTCAAAACATGCAAAAATCGCAACATCGCTTGACGGCAACTTTAGTCTGCATCTATGTATAGTATCAGTGAAGATCATGACATCGCCGCAAGAGGGGCAGAAGTGATAGGGGCGTTGGCGGCGACCGTGGAGACATAGCGTAAGCATCTCGAGAAGCGACTCGATAGTGGGGATGACCACGATGGATCGGCTGACTGACGTTTCGCAGCTGGTTATATATCACATGGTGCAGGCAAGAGAAGTCATAGCGTAGGCATGATTATAGAAGACTATGACTTGGAGTGAAGAGCCTGCGCTAAAGGAAGCGGATAAGGCCTAGACATCTACATGGCGAAGTTCACAAGAGGCACAATAACAATTATGCTTATGCAACAAGATCTGACTTACTGCGTGATTGGATCATGATCACTGAAGGACTGCGACGGTAGTTGCAAGTTTTTCCATACATAAGGGTGTTTGGACCAAGGCCAACCACAGAGCAATATTCAACAACTTGGGAGGGTAGGTAGCTTTTAAACATTGGATAAGTATGATTAAATCAACTCTATCCTTACAATGATCAATTCAAGGCAAGTATGATAGCTTTAGATTACTCGATTCTTTCCAAATAGTAGAAGATGCCACGGTGAACTTCCCAAGCCTCTGTAATAAGGTTCTTGTTTTGAACCGCAACCAACTCCTGATCTCCGAGTCCGGCTGCCTTGGCTGTGAGTGTATCCTTCCAGAAAAGAAAGCGCTCCTGTGTCCATCCTGGAGTAGGCACAGTTCCGGCTCTTTCCGCCAGCACGCCGACTTGGTCAGGCTGCTGCCCATCCTCTGCCCAATCTGCATTGATGCATTTGCCACCTTCAAGGCAGCGCCTAAGCACATTCTCGGAGGCATACCCTAGCCAGATCCTTACCAGAGCAGTGTGATGCTCGTCGACCTCGGGAGACACAGGTTCGGTCTCAACACCTTGTTTCATAATCTCCAGACCGCAATCACTGAACGCATGTCCACAAACAGAGAGTGATGCTAGCCGCGCCATGGACGATGTCAAGTTACGCTGCTGCTGGAGTGATGCCAGGGTATTCATGAGGCCGAGGCTCTTCCATGCGTTTTGCACGTCGACAACAAGGAAGGGGAGATCGGCCCAGATATACCCCTGTGATGTCTGGGCGATGGTGGGTAGGTGTTGCTCCATTGCAGATTCTGCAGTGAAATCACTTTGAGGACCGCAGGGCTCGGGCCAGTCTCGGCGCAAAACTCCGCGGTCCCGGGTCTGTAGGATAGTGCGCAGCAGCCGGTCCTGGGCCGGGTGGTCAGGCTCGATGTTCTGTGCCGACAAGATGAATAAGTCCCAGACATTGTGCACATTGGCTTCCAACCTCTGGATTGGGTCTCCAAGACCTTTGAAACGGCGTGTGTTGACGTTGATCAGAGAATCCATGGAGCTCCAGAGAGTGTTCTCGTTGCCGCGGGCGGCTTCGGGCTCAATCGACTCTTTGCGGACGTGAGCCCAGAACTTTTTGTGGTTGGCCAACATCTCTTGGATGCCTTGCTCGTTCGTGGGCTGAGGCTTCATGTTGTTTCCAGTTGACGAAGTGATTAACAGCAGTAGAAAAATGCTCGTGTCAAGTTTGTGAAAGAACGTCTAAGGTTTTTTGAATGCGAAATGTGAAGACTTATGTAGACGCCCGGAGGCGTTGTGAGCCGTCGTCCCAGGCAGAACCCATTTCTAAAATAAGTCAAGTTACGCCCGGTTCATTGGATCTGTTAGATGCGCATCACAGCGGGATGCAGCGATCGGCGGGATAATAATGGAGTATACCGCTCCCGCATTTGATATTGGCCAATGAGACTGCTGGGAGTTGGCGTCATGTCGCTACGCCGCCGCCCTGCACCAAAGATCGGCCACCGTTTTCCGTCATCGTAAAACTGAGGTCCACCCTGATGTGCAAGATAAGGCCGAGGGAAAGAGGAAGACCGTTCAGCGTGAGATATCATCGGTCCTTCTTCGATGCCAGATATATCGGTAACATGAAGTAATTGGCAAGTGCTAGGTCTTCCACGTGGTATGCTTTACTAGTTCATCAGGCAAAGATGTCTGAAGGTTGGTAATGCCTCAAATTCGGACAACAGAGTCAACCACGTCCTTGTAGTGTCATTTAGGTCGTATATATAAGTCTATCTAGTGGCCGACGACTTGAGTGTAGAGTGACAGTCAATCTCTCTGCCTTCTACGTGTATCCATTGCCTGGCCATTGGTTCTCTTCAAGTTCTGGCCACTAAGCCCGGCATACACCACACCGAATGATTCTAATGCACTCCGCGAGAATCTTTGTCGCTATAGAATTTTCTGACCCTAGTGTGTGAGCCAGTAAGTACTGGTCTCGGTATATGGGCACCAACAGAGCTAACAAAACGAAATGTGCAGGGCCTCTGTTCTTCTCCACGACTGCGGTCGCACAATTATACCGAGAATTCCACAAGTTCGTGTGGAAGAGGTGTAGGGTCATACCAAGCGATATGTATTTCTTTTTTTTTCTCTGCATAAAGTGGTCCAGAACTAGTCGCATTCCATTTATCACCATACGTAATCACAGTCTGAGGGATACAGAATTCGTTGAAGTACGGCTATATGTGCCGGCCTGACTGGGGACGAAGTGGTCCAACTCAAAATTAACAGTTATTGTGAAACTATATATGAAATACTTGGGGTAGACCCTCTATCGTCTGCTTTTATCTCTCAATTCAAGCAACTACAATTTCTGTGTTGAGAATCCTTTTCATTGTGAATTACCAACATTATTGTGCTATCGCCGTTGCTCTTGTAGGTCTATGAAGCTTGCGCTCACCACGTAGACCACTACCACTTCTTAAGGCAAGGCAGCGATGCCGAATATGATCTAAATCAGATATTTCTAACGATCTGTTTCGTCGCAGCTATCCTCGCTTTCACATAAATAAAGTCTTCTCTTGGTATCCCCACCCCCCAAAAAGCGAATAGTGCAATCTAACTGTTCACGTCTTCATTTGTGCTCAAAGACATAGCCCATTCTCGAGAAGTGTGACCATTTGTGTTTAGGCTACTAATCAACCAGACCACCTTGAATTGCCTCCATTTAAGCTATTTCCTACGCTCTTAGCGGCTAGTAAAAGTAGCAATGCTGCCTAAAATAGAAAAGAAAAACGCCACTTCCTTACAATTATAGCGCCCTATTATGTTATTTTTTTGTTAAAAAAAAAGTTAAACGGCTTATAGCAAAACGTATTATTTAAATAATATTTTAATAAAATATATTAAACTTATAATATAGTAAAATATTACTAAAACGATTTATAATAAATTTCGCCTCGGTTTTATTTTATAGTATTATTTATAATAATAAATATATTTAAGATTTTTAATATATTAGTTTAAAGTAAACTATTTTATTATATAAAAATATAAAACTAGCTTATAATATTACTATGTTTTATTAAATATTTTTTTACAAAAAAATCGATATAAATACGCTTTAACAAAACTATTATTTTAATATATCGAGTATTTTACGAGATTTTTTAAAAATCGATATTTTTATTAATATTATATATATTATATTTTACTAAGCTTTTTAACTAAAATTGTTTATAGCGTTTTAGATATATTAATAATATTAGGTTTTATCGGATTTTTCTTTTAGCGTAAAAAAATATCGAACTTTTAAAATAAAACGTAGCAAACATTCTCGCTTAAAAAAACGAAAAAAAGGTCTTTTATACGCCGGAAAAATGCGAATTAATTTACATTACCTATAAAAAAATAAACGCTAACTTAGCGCTCGAAATCCCGGGCTGTTTATATATTAAATTCGTATTTTTACTTTTAGATATAAATAATAAATTTTTAGCTTTTCGATAATTTTAAATGTTATATTATAAAATACTTTATTAAAACTATTAGTTTAATATAGTATTTATAAAAACTAGCTAATATAAAATATAAACTACTGGTAAATATAATTTTTACGGTTTTATATAATTTAAAAACGTAATATATAAACTAAACTAAGCTTTCAACTAAAACTATTTTAATTAATTATTTTATAGTTAATATATATATAAAATATTATTTAAAAATTATAAATAAAACACTTATAATTATAACAAAAACCCTTTGGCTAAAGGCAAAAGGCATGGAATATATAAAACTATACTTTATAAGAGAAAGTAAAAAAAAGCCCCACATGGCTTATATTAGGTTTTTTTCCTAAAAATTTTATATTTGCTATATTTATATTAGCTATATTTTAAGGTTAATAAATTATTTAAGATTTTTCTTAAATAATTTAAGTTATTTAAAAATTATTGAATTAAATTTAACAAATTAAATAAATAATTTTAAACTTAATTAAATTTAATATATATTTAATAATATTTTTAAATTTAATTATATTAAAAATAAAAGTTTATTATTTAATGTTATTTATTAAATATTAATTAAAATTTATATATAACTTTATATAAAAAAAAATTAAATTAAATATAAATTATAATTATAAATATTAAATTGAATTTTAAATAAATTATATAATATTATAATTATAAATAAATAATATTAAATATAAAATATATATAAATAAAAGTTAAATGTTTAATAATAAAAATAAAACTTTAAATAAAAGTTAAAGTTTTAATAATAAAATCAAAATTTTAGCTTTAAGTTTTGATTTTTTTTTTTTTACTAATAATATATATATATATAATTATTTTATATTTTTTTTTATTTTTAAAAATTAATTGTTTAATAATTATAATTTTTATCAATATAAAACTAATATTATTAAAAAGCTTTTTTTTTTAATTTAATAATATTTATTATTACTATTTAACTTTTTATTTTTAAAGCCTTTAATATTTAAGGAAAAATGGTTTTTTCAGCATTTTTTTATAAATTAGCAAATTAAGCTTTTACTTTAATAAAGCAGGATTTTTATAATAAATTAGCTAAATTTAATAGTTTTTTACTTTTAATAAACATGTTTTACTACGATTTTTTTACTTTTTTTAACTGTTTCTTTAAACATAAAAAACTATGTAAATTTAATAATTTATAAATTAACCTATTATTATTAATTTTATCTATTTAAATATATTATTTATATTTTTAAAAAAATTTAAAAATATTATTATTAATAAATATTTATTAAAAAATTATAATATAAATAATATTTATTAATTTATTTTTATTTTCTATAACTATTTAACTTATTTATATTTAAAATATTTCTTTTTTTAAATATTAAAAATTTTAATAATTTAAAATTAAAAACCTTTAATAAAATAAGTAATTTTTTAATTAATTATTAGATTTTTTTATTAATATTTATACAAAATTTATTTTTTATATTATTATTTAATTTAAATAAAAATTTTAATAAAATATTATTCAATTATTATAAAAATAATATTTATAGTTTTAATAATAAATTTATATTATTAAAAATAAAATTAATTATTATTAATTATTTTTAAATTATTAAAAAGCAACTTTTATTAATATTATTATTATTAATTTAATAATTTAAAAATGTTTAAAATTTATATTAAATATATTAAAAAAAAAAGAAAAAATATAAAACAAATAAAAAAACTACTAAAAAAAATTTATTTACTTTTTAATTATTTTATATAGTTTTTAATTTTTCTTAGTTTTTTTTATTAATTTTTATAACAGTTTTAATTTTTTTTTTTTTGTATTCAATTTTAAGGTCTTTTTAGTAAATTTTAATCTTTATAATAGAAAAAAAAAAAAAAATACAAAAAACTATAAAAATAGCTATATATTTTTACTTATTTTTCCTGATTTTTAAAATATAAATATTGTTTTATTCAATATTTAATATAATTTATAAATTATTTATTAAAATATTTATTAAAATATCTATTTATTTATTAATTTAGTTTTTTATATTTTAATAAAAAAATTAAATAATTTATATAAATTTTGTTTCTTTTTTTTAATTTATTTTAAAATTTAAAATTTAAATTTTTTTTTAAATAGATTATTAAATTAATTATATATATATGTTAATTTCTAAACATTTATTTTATACAATTTTATTTATAGAAAATTTAGACAAATATATTAAATTATATATTTTTAAAAAAACTTATTTAATAAATTTCATTTTTTATTATTTTTGTTGTTTTTCTTATTTTTTTTTATTTTTATTTTTTTTTTTTTAAATTTTTAATATTAATTATTTAACTATATTAAATAATAGTTGATTTTTATTGTTTATTATAATATTATTAATAATTAAAAATATTTATTTTATTATACCTAAAAAAACTAAAATAGCTAAATAATATTTTATTTAAATATTAAATATTTGAAATATTTAATTATTTATTTTTTAGTAATTTAAAAAATAAATTCATTTTATTTAATTTTAATATTAAATTACTTAATTTAAATTTAAATATAATTAATTTATTAAATAAATAAAATATTTTTAACATATAATTTTTTTTAAAATAAATTTATAATATATCGATAATAATATTATTTTTTAAATTAAAATTATTTTTTATAATAATAAATAATTTTTATTTATTTTTATTTTTATTAATTACTAAATTTTTTAATTTAAATAAAATATTAATAAATTAAATTTATATTATTATTCTTTTATTATTTTAGTTTATTTATAAAATAAATTTTTTTTGTATTAGACCTGTTAAAATTTTTTTTTTTAAATTATAAAAATTTATTAATTTCTTAATTTTAAAATAAATTAATTTAAATTAAAGATTTAAAATAATAGCTAATAAATAAAGTTTATATTTATTACTATTATTTAATATTATTTTTAATAGAAAATCTTTATTTAACTTTTTAGTTTTAGCTTTAATAAATAAAATAAAATTACTGTAATAATTTTTTTACTTAAGTGTTAATATTTTATTTTAAAAAAATAAAACTTAAAATTAATTTATTTATATAATATTAATTTTTTTCGATTTTAAATATAAAATTATTAATTAATTCATTTAATTTTAAATAAATTTAATAAATATAAAAAAAGGTTTTATTTAATATTAATATAATTTATAAATAAGTTAAATATTTAAATAATTCAGATATTTTTCTAGTTTTTTTTAATATTTTTATATTTTAACACAGTTTTTTTTATTATTTAATATAAATTTGATTTTTTAAAAATCTTATATTAATTTTACAATTTGCGCGTGTTAAAAAAATAAGCGTTTTTTTTTTAAAAAAAAAACAACAAAACTTTATTATATTTTATTATTTATTTTATATAATAAATTTTAAACTAAAATATACCTACGTAAAAAAAATCCATTTTTTAATATAAAATTTTATTTAAACTAAAAAAATAAATAATTATTAATAAAATAATTAATTTAAATACGTAAATATTTTTTTTTCGGGTTTAAAAAGTAAAAAAATGGCTAATTTTTTTTTATATATATGTAATAAATTTTATATTAATAACAATTAAACTTTAAATTTTATTTATTACTATTTTAAATTAAAAATACGTTTTAATAGTAAAATCGATTATTAAAAGTTTTTTTATAAAAACACAAATACATATTATATATAATTTAAATTATTTTAAAATATAATTATAAAATACAATATTTTACTAAAAAATATTTATAATTATTATAAATGTTAAATAATAAAAAAAAACTGTAATAAATATAATAAAACCATCGAAAATAAGCTATAATTATAAAAATTAGTTTTATTAATAGTTTTATTATATTTATTTATATTATATTTTTAAATAAAACTTATTTTATATGATAAATATATAACAATTTTTTACAGTTTATTTAACATATTATATTTATTTTAAATAATTAAATTATTAATTAAATAAAGTTAAAATAGGCAAAATAGTTTAATTTATATATAAAAAACCAGATAAAAAATATTAAACGCTTTTTTATTTTCGATAATTATAAAAACTACGATTTTATTAAATTTAATAAATATTTTAAATTAATTAATATAATATTATTTTATATATTTATTTATTTTTTTATTATAAAATAAAATATATAATATTTTTATTAAAAGTTTAATATATTAATATTAAATTTGCGTTATAAAACTTTTTTTACCCAATTTTTATATTATATTATAAAGAAATATTTATATTTAAAATTATTTAATTAAGTTTTAAAATAACTAAATTTATTTTTCTCGATTTTAAATATATAATTTTAAATTTAAATATTAGTTATATTAGCAAAATTTTTATATTTAAATTAAAAGGTCGATTATATTTTTAAATTATTAAAGTATTTACTATTATTAAAAAAGCGGTTTTTAAATTTATTTCTATTAATAATAAAATTTTTAATCATTAAAATAGTTTTTTAATATTAGTTATTATAGTTTATAATTAACTATTTAAAATTATTTATAAATTATTACATAAAATAATATTTTAAAAACCAAAAAATAGCTATTGTTATAAAACTAATTATATATATATTTTTTTACGTTAAAAAACTAAAAATAAATAATTATAATTTAAAAAATTATTTATAATTATAAAAAATAATAGTTTTTAAGTAAAAAAAATGTAATAATAAAATGATCGAAAAAAAAAATAGTCGTTTAAAAAAAAAGCTTATAAAAGAAAAATACAATGTTAAAATTGTAAATATATATATTAATATTTATATATTAATATTATAAAAAAAAAGTGCAAAAATAAAGCTTTATATATTAAAATATTTATTATATAAATGTATAAAACTTTTATAATTATTGTATTTAATTTATATTTACATTTAATAAAATTGTTATTTATATAAATATATATTAAATAAATATAAATAATAAAATCGAAGAAAATTTTAATCAATTTTAATTAATTTTAATACGTTATAGTTAATATATTAAAATTGCAATATTTAAATATTTAAAAAAATATCCGAATTATTTAAATATCCAATTTATTTATAAAGTTTATTATATAAAATTTAATATATAATTTAAAAAATAGTATCAATATATATTTTATTATTTCTATTTTTTATAATATAATTTAAAATTAGTTTTAAAAGTATATATTTTTTAATTATGTAATAAATTAAATTTTACCGATTTATATTATTTATAATTTAGTTAATATTAATTAATATAATAATAAATATAATAGTAAATATAATAATAATAATAAAAATTATTAAATAAAATGCGAATTTTATTATTATTATTAAATATTTCCCTTTTATTTTCAAATTTTCGAATATTTTTTTAAAATAGCTTTTATTTTTTAATTTTTAATTAAAGTTAAAATTTTCCTTAATTTAATAATGATATTTAATTTAAATTAAAATATTATTATATTAAATTTACTATTTTTAATTTTTTTAATATTTTTATTAATTTAATTTTTATTATTATTATTATTATTATTATTATTATTATTATTATTATTATTATTATTATTATTATTATTATTATTATTATTATTTAATTTATTTTTATTTTAAATTTTATAATAAATTATTTATTTATTATAATAAAATAAAATTTATAATTTTATTATAAACTTTATTTTTATTAAATTTTAAATAATATTTTTTTATAGCTTCTATTTAAGTATTAATTAATTTAAAAAAACCGTTATTATAATTAGGTAAATTAATTCTTATAAATTAAATTAAATTAATATTAGTATTAATATTAAAAATATTATAATAAATAAAATAAAATAAAATTTATTACTTTTTTGTGTTTTTTTTTTTATTTTTTATTATATATAATTTTAAAATATTTATTTTAATAATAGCGTTAATAATTTAAAAATTTCAAAATTTCAAAAACTTTAATTTTATTATATTTGCAATTATTAAAATGAAATTAATTAATAAACAATTAAAAAAACTTAAATAGTAATTATTTAATATATTAATTAAAAATAAAAATTAAAATAAATATAATATAATAAAAATAAAAAATAAAACTTATTTAATATATAATATTTTAATCTAACGAAATTTATTAAAATCGATAAATAATAGCTTTCAAATGAATAAAAAGTTTTTAAATATATAAATATTAGATTTTCTATTCAGCTTGAAAATAAAGCTTTTTTTTATTAAATTTTTAGGAAAATATTTCGTATTTATAATATTTTTATTATTTTTTAGTTATCATTATTATTATTATTATTATTATTTAAATTATTATTATTTAAATTATTCGAATTATTAAGAATATTTAAGTTAAAAAAAAAAGAAATTCCATTTTTAAAAATAAAAATATAAAATCGGTTTTATTTAATTATAAATAGATTAAATAATTTAATAATTAAATAATTAAGAAAAAAAAAAAACTACTTATATTCATAAAAAATTTTTTAAAATTAAAGGATTTAAAATTGATAAATTTAAAATTAAAAATTATAAAATGAAAATTTATTTAATAATTGAAATTTATTTCTTAAATTTATTAAATATTAAAACTATAAATAAATTAATTTAAATTATTAATAATATAGTATAAATTTAAAAAAAAAAAAAATTATTTATTAAAACTACTTAAATATATTATATTTATATAAGTAACATAACATTTTTATAAATAAATTTATTAATATAAAAAAGAATTCAATTAATTAATTAATTATTTAAAATATAACTTTAAATAATTATATTTAAGTTATTTTTTTTTAGAAATTTTTTAATTAAATTTAAACTTATAAATAAATGATTAAATTTAAGGCAAAACTTTATATAATTCATTTTTTTACTAATTTTATTTAGGTTTAAATTATATGTAATATATATAATTATTATTATTTAGTATTTTTATAGACTTTTGCTACCTTTAAAAACCTTTATACGCTTTTGCCACTTTTATAAACTTTTAAAGACCTTTGTAAACCTTTAGAAACCTTTGCTACCTTTATAAACCTCTGCCACCTTTAGAGACCTTTAGAGACCTCTGCTACCTTTGTAGACCTCTGCCACCTTTGTAAGCCTCTACCACTTCTAGCGACTTTTGCAGACTTCTGCTGACTTTTGCAAACCTTTAGAGACCTTTGTAGGCCTTTAAAAACCTCTAGCACCTTTAAAAACCTTTAAGTAAATCCTCCCAAATCCACTAAGCTTAAAAAAATACACTAGGCTTAAAGAGAAGATTTTTAACTACTTAAATAAGCAATTTTATTGTTTAATTTAACAAAAAACCAACTTATTAAAGGATAGAAAAACGGAAAATATATATAAAATATATAAAAACTAACGCGCGCCTATATAAGCGGCAGCTTTATTAAAGGTAAATATAAATTAAATAAACTAACTAAATTAAACAAAATAATAGCAAAAGCTTTATATATTTATATAGTAGATATTTTTATATATAAGGCCTTGTTTTTGTATTTTTTTGTTTATATTATTAATATATAAATATTACTATATATATTTATACTTTTTAATATTATATTCTAAATAGTAGCTAGCGATTGTTTTTTTTTTAAAAAGATTATCATTGTTATATTTACGTATAAACGATTATGCTAAACTTATTTTTAAAATATCTAATTTTGCGGCGTACGTTAGATTTTAGATTTTTGTAGTATTAAAATATTTTTTGCAACGCTTTTAAGCAAGTATTAAATATAATATTTTTTACAATATTTTTATATAAATAGACGATATTAAATATTTATTTTTGCGCTTTCGAATAAATTATAAATATTTTAAATATATTTATATTTCCGACAGTTATATTTAATAATAATTTATTTTAGAAGTTTTATTTTTTATAGCTTAACTAGATTTAAGTTATAAAACTACGAGTTTACGACGTCGACGTTAAAGTTTTTTTAACTAATTCGTTTTTTATAGAGTAATAATAATATTTATCTAATTTATTTCTAAAAAATAAAAACCTCGAAGCAGCGACTTAAAATAAAAATAATAACGAGCTTTTTTCTACCTTTTTTTGCGCTATTTTCGAAAACGCGTTGCTTTAATTATAAATAATTATATTAATAATATTTAAATACATAACCGCAAAATAAATATATTTTTTATATTTACTATAAAATATTATTTTATATATTTATATATTAAATATAATATTTTAATTTTTTTACCATAATATTTTTAATTTTTTTTTAATATAATATTTTTTAATATATATAAATTTTATATAAAATTTATTTATATTAACAAATATTATTTTAAACAAAAATAACTTAATAACGCTAAGTATATTTTTTTTTTAATTATAGAAAATAAAACAAATTATTTATTTTCGAATAAAAATCGTTTGGAATTTTAAGAAAAATTCTTTTTAATATTTTAGTTTAAAAACGACTAGTTTAATAATTCGAAAAAATATTATTTTATAAGGGTGACTCAAGGCAGCTTCAAGATAGCGCCGCTTAAATCGGCTAGGCCCAAACAGGCAAGTTTACACTTAGCGCATGACGTGCCTTACACTTTATGTATTTATATATCTCCAGGCAGGTGCGGGCATCTTGTTGATTTCCTTTTTTCTTCAGCTTCAGATTTTTTATCGATTCTATAGGTAAATATAGAGCCTTACCTCCCTAAAAGCGTCATATCGTGATAATAAGCATAATTTATATTTAAATATTACTAGTTTTTTTAATATTTAAGCTAATATTTTTAAAAATAAAAAACGCAATTAATTATATATAATAAATTACGAATTTTTTTAGTTTTTTAATAAGCTATATTTTTTAAAAGTAATTAAAACTAATTTTGCTATAATAAACTATTTTTAAAAAATGTTTTTATAATAAACGAAAAGTATTATATAAATAAATAAAAATTAAATATATATAAATAATAAAATCTTTAAATAATTAAAAAAAATAAATAAATAAACAGCTAATTTAAAAAAAACTTCGAATTATTTATAAAATCGTTATTTTAATTAATATAAACGAAATAAACATAATTTTAAATATTTACAAAAACATTTTAAAATTTATTATATTAATTTATTACTTAGCTAATTTTTAGCAAAATTTAAAAACTTATTTTTGAAAAATTATAAAAACCTATAATTTAAACTATTATTAAAACGTTAAATTTAATAAAATATTAATACAATAATAAGAAATATAAATCTTTTTATAATTATTTTTATAATTAAATAATTAAATTTAGCTTTTTAGTATTTTGCTATTTAATAATTTTTTTATTTAATAACTAATTAAAATACTATAAAATTAAATATTTAATATATATTAATAATTTTAATAATTCCAGCAAAATTAAGCAAATAAATAAAATAATAATTAAAAAGGATAATATTAATTTAATATTTTATTAAAACTGCGATAAAAAGTTTATAATAATTTAATATTTGCAATTTTTTAAATAAATAATATTTAATATTAAATTAAACGTTATAAAAACAATTTAATATAATAATATTACACTTAGAATAATAAATTACGCTAAATTAATTTTATAAATAATATAAATATATATAATATATATAAAAAAATCGAACTATTATAATAAAATTTAAACAAAAATATACTAATTTTTTTTGTTTTATTTATAATAAAATAACTTAAATAATTATAATAATTATAACTATAGCTAGATTTTTTTTTATAACTAAAAATATAAATCTATTATTAGCTATAATATTAACGCTAATTTTATATAATATTAACGAAAAAAATATTATAATTTTTATTTTATAAAAAATATTTTTTAGCGAAATTATTTTTATATTTTTAATAATAGCTGTAAAAAGATATAAATCGTATAATAATTAAATAATAATTTATTTTAATTTAAATATAAAAATGCTATAAATATTTTTTTATATTTTAATTTTAGCTAATAATATATTTTTACTAACTATTAATAATAATACCGTTTTAAAATTATATATATTAAAAATTTATTTAATTTTAGATATTAAAAAACTTAAAATTAATAAAAAATTTAAAAATCTAGATAGCTAAATTATTTATATAAATTTAAGTAAAAAAAAAATAAAAAATTATAGTTTTATTTAAAAATATATTTAAAATATAAATAAATTAAAGTATAATTTTAATATTTATAAACTAATAAATAAAATTTTATTTATAAAAAATAGCAAAATTATAAATTTAATAATTGTAGCTATTTATTAAATTTAAAAAATAGAATTAAAATTAATAAAATTTTCGACTTTTTCTATAAATAAAATAGTATAAAATAAATTATTAAAACGATATTTTTTATATATTTTTATTTTATTATATAATATGTAATTAAAAATAAACTAAAAACTTGTTTAATTATTAATTTATAGTTATTAAATAAAATTATTATATTAAATAACTATTTTTTATTATTATAAATTAAAATAATTTAATTTATTAAAAATAAACTATATTTAATAATAATAAATGTAAAAAATTTTTTCTACTAGTTTAATATTTATTTAAATTATTAAAACTGCTTTATTATTATAATATTTAAAAGCTTAGAAAAATTTAAGGTTTTTATTATAAATTATAAAAATTTATTTATATACATTTAACGTTATATAAATTATTTTTTAAAAAACTGTAATAATTATTATTATATTTTTATTAACGATATTATTATTTTTTTCGATAATAAAAAAAGTTATAAACAATATTTATAGACTTTTTTTTTTTTTTTTCGAGATAAAATTTTTTTTATTAATTTCTAAAAATCTTTTTTAGGTTATTTTTTCGTCGATTTATTTAAATTTTACGTAAATATTTTTAATTTATTTACTATAAAAGCTAAATTAAAAACTTTGTAAAAATTAACATTTTTTAATTAACTAAAACTTTTCGAAATATATTTTAATTTAATAAAATAATTACGTTTAATATTATTATATTATATTAAAATAGTCGAGTTTTTTTAAAAACGAAAAATTAAACTTTTAGCAAAAAAATATTTTAAAAGTTATTTTAAAACTAAAAATTTAAGTAAAAAAAATAGCTTATATTAAATTTATTTATTTTAAATTTATTATAAAAAAACTGCAATTTTTTAAAAACTATTAAATTTTCTTAATTTAATATATTATATTATTTTATTAAAATTTTAATAAAAAACATTTTATGTAATTAGATATTTTTTTTAAACACAAATTTAAAATTATAATATATTATTTTAAAAATAGCTATATTTTAAATTTTAAATTTTTTATTTTAGTAATTTAAATCGAACTTGTTATATTTTTAAGTCGATATATCTTTAGTTTAAAATTTAGAAATAAACTATTAAAAATAAAAGTAATTTATATTATATAAATTTACTGCCGTTTTTAAATTATGATTAAATTTATTAAATGAATAGTTATATTTATTAACTATAATATAATTAAAAATATTTTTAATTAAATTAATTTTAATATTTTATTTATAGATTATATAATTAAACGTTTAATAAACTTTTTAATTTATTTTTTTTAATACAATTTATAGATTTATTATTTACTAAAAAAAAAAATTCGTTTCCGACATTTTAAATCGTTAAAAAATAATAAATAATATTATCGTAAATAGCAAAATTTAACGTATAAATAAAAAATCAGTTTTAGATATTATATAATATTTATTTCAAGCTTTTATATATAAAGATTTTTAAATAAATCTTATTAAAAAACATTAAAAAAAAATAAAAAGTATAAAATTTCTCAAAACGTTATATATAAAAAGCTTAGCAAAAATGCTGAAATTTTTTCTTATTTTAAGTATTTTTTTATATTTGAGAAAAAATTACTATATAATATTAATTAATATATTTATAATAATAATTTACGACGATAAATACTATTTTAAGAAAAAATATATATCTTAAAAATTTATTAAATATTGAATAATTTAAAAAATTAAAAAAATTAGAACCTATGTAATTTATTATATAATATATTAATTAAATCGTAATAATAATAAATTATTTATTAATAATTATAAATTAAATAAATTTTAAGATATTAAATTTATAAAAATAATTATTTTTAATTTTGTTATAAATATATTAAATATAGCTATAAATAAATTAATATAATAATTTAAAGGTTATAATTATTTTAATTTTTTTATTACAATAATATACGTAATTTTTAAATATATTTTTTTAATATTAAATAATATTAAATATAAAACAAAAGATTAAATTTAAATATTTATTTAATAAATTTTATTAAATAATTAAAATATATTTATAGAAATTATATTTAATTACGATAATAAGTTTATTTTCAGTTTTTAAAATAGATTTTAAAAAAGTTTAAATTATAAATTCTTAATAATGATAGCCGATTATTTTTAAAATAATAAACTATTTAAAAGTAAAAATCGAATAGTAAAATTAATAATATGCTACTATTATTTTATATATTTAAATAAAAACTTAATAAATATATTATTTATTTTATAATAAAACTTAAATAATACTTATTTTAACGCGATTAATTTTTTATATTATAAATTATTGTTTAGCTTTTATTTGTTCAGTTTTGTTAATGTTTTAATTAATATTAATTTAATAATTAGAAATATTAAATATTTACGAAAAAATCTACTTAAAAACGTAAAATTTACGATAAACTTCGTTTTTTTACAAAATAAAGTTTATTATAATAAAAAAATATATTTTTATAAAGTTTAATTTAAAAAATAAAATTCACTTACGATTATATAAAAGATATTATTTTTTCAGTAATTTTTTATACAAATTTTTATAGCAAAAAACGGGATTTTTTAAAGTTATTCGACAAATTAAACGTTTTATTTATAAATTAAAATTATTAAAAAAATAAAATATTTATTTTATTATTTTAATTACGTATTTTTTATTAATATTAAATATCGCTAATTTATTTTATTATATAGTCTTAGTTTTTAGTTTTATAGAAAATAATTAATTAAACTTTTTTAAAAAAGGCAAATCATTTAAAATAAAACATATTATAAAATATTAGCTTGATGATATATATATTAAAAATAAATATTTAGTTAAATAGAAATAATATAAATATTAAAATAACTAATAGCGTAATAAATAATAATTACGAAATATATAAAGTATTGTAGAAAAATATAAAAAGCAATAAAGAAAAAAACCTCTTATTTTTAAATTTTATATTAAAAAAACCTTTAATAAATAAAAATAAATCAATAATATAAATATACTTAAATATAGTTATAATTGCTTACATAAAATAAATCCGAACTCGAATAAAAATAAAAATATACAAAATAATATATAAAAAAGCCTACAACGCAATAAACGGTATTGTAAAGATTATTTTTATTGTTATAATAGTTTATAATATTTAATATAAATAATATATAAATGCTAGAAAAATTATATTACATATATAACTTATTAAAAGCAATAAATTTTTTTTTATATAACCGGTTTTTAATATATATTTACATTAACGGCAATTTTATTAAAAGTAAATATAAGTTAAATAAATTAACTAAATTAAATAAAATAATAGCAAAAGCCTTATATATTTATATAGTAAATATTTTTATATATAAAGCCTTGTTTTTGTATTTTTTTTTTTTATATTATTAATATATAAATATTAATATATATACTTACACCTTTTAGTACCGTGTTTTAGAGACTTAATTTTGTTTTCTTTTTTTCTCTTTTTTTTTGTAGCTATATTATAGTTTTTAACAAAGAAGTATATTTTATAAATTTTATATAAAAGGAGATTAATCTTAGTTAACGAAAATTAAATCTTTTTTATTAAATTATTCTCTATATTAAACTAGTTAATAAAACGATAAAATTAAAGATTTATGTTTAAATTATATATATATATATTATTTAAATATTAAATAAATTATTTACTTTATTACTTAGGGTTAGGGTTAGGGTTAGGGTTAGGGTTAGGGTTAGGGTTAGGGTTAGGGTTAGGGTTAGGGTTAGGGTTAGGGTTAGGGTTAGGGTTAGG